>QJNU01000146.1:0-136610 GCA_004154915.1 Monosporascus ibericus | reverse complement strand
TAAATTTTTTAAATTTTTTAAATTTTTTAAATTTTTTAAATTTTTTAAATTTTTTAAATTTTTTAAATTTTTTAAATTTTTTAAATTCTTTAAATTTTTTAAATTTTTTAAATTTTTTAAATTTTTTAAATTTTTTAATTCTTTTAAATCTTTTAATTCCTTTAATTTCTTTTAATTTTTCTAATTCTTTTTATTTTTTCTTAATTTTCTTTAAATTTCTTTTATGCCGTTCTTTTCTTTCTAGGGCTTAAGGCAATCCTTAGCTAAGTACCTATACTTATCGCAATTAAAGCAAAAAGGATTTTCGTTTTTGTTCCTTGCGAGCTTATTATTATCTTTATTATTATTATTACCTTTATTTTACCTTTTCAGGCGTTATAAAACTTTCGGGTCTTTTTTGTTACCAAAACGGTTATAAAAATCGTTATTAAAATCGTTAATTAATTGCATGATTTTATACCAGCTGCTAACGCGGTCGTTTATAGTAATAAGGAATATAATAATATATTCCCTAGTTTCGAACTCTATATTATAACCTTTAACTTTCCAAAGAAACTTTTAAAATTTGGTAATAAACTATACTAGGTCTTTACCGTCGTATATAATGTCGCTTAACTCCTTTTAAAGGGACTTTTACCCACCTTTACTTATTACGGCGTAAGTTTTTTAAAAAGCTTTTAACGTTTTCGTTCTTTTTTTGATACCTATAATTAATTTAAAAGGTGCCTTTTTATAGGTTTTAATAATAACTTTAACGAGGCGTAATTAATTTAATTGCTTTAACTTTATACCTTCCTTATAATTACTCTTCTTAACTATAAAACTTAACGCGTTATTTTAAAACTTTTAATTAGCTTAACCGAATAAGTAATTCGTTTTATTTAACGTAAAATTAAAACGCCTTTAGCGAAATTTATCATCTTTATTATTAGACTTTTTTTAAAACGTATACCTACCCCGTTAAAGCTATTTAAGTTATTAAAGGATTTAGATAAACTATTAAGGAAGCTATTACGTTCCTTGTTATATTTCTCTAAGGGAACCTAAAATAAGTTTAAAATAAAGGTAAAAACGAAACTTTCTTTAAATTATTAAGGTTATCGCGTACTACATTTTTTTCTTTAAATAGTTTTACCTTTTTACTTTTCGTTCTTTTTAAAGGCTCGAGCTTTTTAATAAACTACCGTTTAGGCTTTATTTCGCCTTTTTTTAAGGGGTTAATCTTTTCCACGTGGCTTTTTTTAACTGCAACGGAAATTTCCTTCGAACCATTCGCCCGTATTTCGGGCTAAGCGCTTTTTAACGCCTTAAGCGCCTTTATTTATGCATTTACATTTCGCAACTTACTTAGTTGAAACCCGTCCAGGAATTATATCATTATTTCGTCTAGTTATATTATCGACTTTTTGATTTCTTGGTTTTAAAGCCTTAACTTTCTAACCTTTTCTTCTACCTATAGGTATTTATCTTTCCGTACTTTAACGTCCCGTTTAATATTACCTAAGTTATTACCCAAGGATATATAAAACTTATTCAAATTTAATTCGGGATGCTATTTTTAGATAAGTGGGATATTTGGCCTATCTGCTTTCAGCCGCTATTGCTAAGGTAATAAATCATTTCCTATTAAAAATAGCTTTTATTTTTCCCTTTTCCCTTTTTTATTATGATACTTTTCGAGTAAAGGTACGCGTTAAAGAAAAGGGAAAAAGTTATTATCTTACTTTTGGCCCTTTATAAGAACAAAACCTTTATCGGATAAATTATTAATTATTAGCTTAGCAAGGAACTCGCCTGAGGTACGGCGTTAGCTTGATATCGTTAACTGCTATTTAATTCTTTTTTTAAATTATTAGCTAAGCGGTTTCTTTTTAAACCTCTTACTCTTTTTGATAATAACTTAACTATTACTGCTACCAGACTACAATCAGCCACTTCGTATAACGTATTAAGTTATCAATAACTAAAAGATGCTACCATGTCAGCAGTTACAGTGATCAAATGCAGGAATCTAGCGTAATTCTCATATGTTGGTTTTATGTATTCTAGGAAAGGACAAATCTAGTCCGTGGGCAATCGCCCTTACATACATAATTGGGTGACAAAGGATCGTCTACGGACAAAGGGTGTCCCAGGCAGCACTCCTGCAGCCTGGGCCCATAAAGCCAGCCAGCAGGCAACACCTGTATGCACCAATTGCCGACAAGAGTTAATATTATATAAGGGCAAAAGCTTAACGAAATGTAACGTATATAAATTATTTATTAAGCATTTATATAAAGCTACTTAGCAGTGTTTAATATTGTAATATTAAATTTTGTATAGTATCTATTTTTTTTATTACTATTTTTTTTTAAAAAAACCTATTTTTTGCCATTGTTATGCAGAAGCGGAACGGTTGAGCCAAGAGGCCAAAAGAGTAGTGTGGGTTGGTAAGTTGGCGTTAGGCTAGCTTACTACAGGGGCTATATGTACGCTGACGTAGAGAAGGTAGAAGGGAGCTGTGACACAAATGTGGGAGGGAGTGCGTCTCTAAATACCCACGCTGATATCGAAAGGGCCGACGAAAATGGTCTCGAGTATCCGGCCAACTATCTCCTCAGGCTCGACGTCCTTATCGCCATCGTAATATGGGTAGCTACGGCTTGAGACGTAGTTACTAGTATCCTATAAAACACCTCTATGCAGTGTTCCGGACTTCATGAAGGAATCATCTGTAGGGCTTCTGGATGCGAGGCGCAAGAGGCAGGCAGCAGCAACGTGGTTGAGCTCCAATAATTTAGCGTCACATAGCTGGACAAGTGCTTAATAAGTGATTTCCGAACGGGAACACAGGATGATTTGGCACTTGATGCCGCCGCTACTAGCAGGAAGGACTAGGGCTTGCAATGGGTACCCGTGGTTACCCACCCACCCACCTACGACCGTGGCAAACACTATACATCGCAAATAAATCCTTTGCAGCAGGTACTTATGAATAACCGCTATAGGTCCACTGAGTTCAAAACTGAGAGACCTTTTATAATTATGCTTCCCATGAGGAGCCTTCTAAGGCTGGAATTTGTTGAGTGGTATAAGATGTTATAGGCTTAACTGGTATTGGATAAAGAGACCTGGAAAGGTCTAGATCCGTACGCGTAAGCGTATACGCAATTATAGACGTCATATATCTTTTCTAGAGCCTTCCAAGTTCGTATTAACAGCTATGACGTTATACTTAACACTGTTGAAATCCTCGGGTCCTGACGAATATAAATATACCTATAACTTCTAACTAGGTCCTCTGTGTAGCTAGTTATCTAGTGATACCGACAACTGAATACTATTCTGCCTCCTCCTACTTCCACCTCATTTCTGCTGCGACACCCGCTGAGAATTCACTTGTTCTTCTTTGAGCCTACCCTACACACTTTTACATATAAATTCTTCTAGGGTAACCTCATCACTCCCTACAGGGTAACCTCATCAACTGCCCATTGACCTCCTAGAACTAGAAGGGTATACGAGGCATTCGGATTCGTCCTCTCCCTTTGTTATCTTTGTTAGGATCGTGCGATTCGAGATTGATAGTGGTTGGCAGATCTGGGTCTTTGCTGACAGCATCAACCCATGGTCTGCTACCGAGAAAGATTGTTTCAGGCCGATTTAGTTCTGTTTCGGTAACCATTTAATATCCTCCATAAAGCATATTCTGAAGAATCTAAAGTCGTGTGCTATGTTGTTATGGCCTAGCGGTCTTGGATACAACACAAAACGGTCGGATCTCCAAAACAAGACCCGGCTGAAACCAAAAAGTTACGTGACGAGTTTAAAGGTCTCAAAGTGCCAAGCACCTTAAGCACCTTAAGCCATTACAAAAGCTTAAAGGATTTAAGGGCATTAAAAGTTTAAGCCGCTTAAATACAGTAAGTTAAAACAATAATATACACGCTTATTATTATTATAATTTAAATAAATTATCAGCTTGTAATATAATTTTATTATCTAAATTACTTTTTAATAATTTGTTATTACTAAACCTAATTATTACATATTTTATTGCTTAATTTGTCACGATATTATTATTAATATAACCCGTACGATTAGATTTAATAGTTAGTTAAACTTTTTAGCCGTTATATTGTATAAGCTTTTATTTAATAATGTTATTAAACTTTAAATAATATCTTTAATATTATATTATTTAATAAATAACCCGCCTTTAAAGGGACTTTTTAGGTTTTTAAGGATAATATCATAGGTTTTAATAATGAAAAAACTTGATATATTTTTTATTTTCTTTAAAAGCGTTACGTCGATTTAATTAATTAATTAACGCGGTTACACAACTTATTAACAATAAGACCGAACTTATCCGTACGCTTAAGGAAACCTGTAACCAGTTAAAAGCTTAAAAGGTTAAATTAATTCAATAAACGAGCATAAAATAACCCGATTAACCGGATTAGCCAGTGTAACCAGCATAACCTACATAAATAGCTTACGGTAAAAAAACCGGAAAGGTTTTAAATTTTATAAAACCCGCTTCTTTTAACGGAATTATTACTAAATTATAATAATTCCTTATAAAATATCGCGCACATTCTAATTATTTCCCGATTAGGCTTATAATATTTACCTTACGAATTTAATTCGTTATAAGATAATTAACCGGAAACGCGGTTATTTAGTTTAAACCCGTTTTCTATAAATAGATTATTAATCTCCTCGAATGAAGGTTTATAATAACCATAGTTATCTATAACGATTATAAAAGATTCGCAAAGAAATTAAAGAAAGTATTCGAGATAATAAACGAAAAAACTAAGGCCGAAAACAAGGCTAAGTATTTAAAGTAAAAGGGGTTAACTTTCGGATATCGCAATTTTTTCGTTTAATTAGTCTTAAAGATTAAGGAAGGATTAAAAGTATTAATAATTACGTTTTTTAACAGCCTGAAAAAAAGGAGTATGAAAAGAACTATTTAAGAATGAATATCTCAAAAGGTTGGTGGATTATATCATTATAGTAGTCAAAATCGACGATCGACATTATGCCTAAAGAACTTGATATTCCAAGGGCCGGCAAAAAAATAAATTAAGGTATTCCCCTAATACTAACACGCCTTAAGGAACAAATATATCCTATAAAACGATATTACGGCCTATGGAATTAGGCGTAATTTAATAATATAACCTTCGTATTATTAAGTATTATAATTGTCACAAAATAGGACATAAAGCTTATTAATATAAAGTATCTAAAAGGTTACGATAAAATACGTAGATATCGGTCCCTTAAAAGCCCCCGAAAAATAACTAAGGCAATAATAATAAGGTAATTAAAATAAATAAACTCCGAAATGATTATAACCTCTATAAGACGGTATAATAAGAATTATAGGAAGCAAAAAGGCTATCCTAGGTAATTATCATAAAATAACGAACCTTTATTACAGAACTTATAGTAACCTAATAGCTAAAAAAATACGACGGATGGAAAGAACTTATAAAGGATAAGTTACTTTCTCCTTTCTAATAAAAAAGGCGATAGCAGTACGAATAGCTGGAATTAAATACATGGATTAAGGAATACCAAGGCTGGGACAAAACCTTATTATTACGATAACTAGACCGTTACGGAAAACTGCATATTATATATTGCAAGCGTACTGAAGTGGTGTAGGGTGCAGTATGGGTGCAGCTGTAGCTCTGCAGCTTTGCTGCAGCTCTGTTTCTAGCTGCTTCCATTCATTTCGCCGGTGAGCTCCAATGAAGCGACATCCAGTGGGTCGACGACGGTCTATAAAGTTCTGACCTGGCAACTTTTATATGTAGTCTTCTAGAGAACACAAGGCACGCCCGACAATTCCTTCTCCCAAGCAACCAGTCAAGATGTCCTACATACATCAGCTTCGATAAGCCCCGTCCCAATTTAGTACTTATTGCTTTAAATATATAAAATAATAACAATATATCGAAAAACGGCTTACGCGAATATATAATTAAGGTTTTAATTTCTTTAATTAAATAAGTAAAGATTTTAAAGATTAACGATAATATAAATATCTTAAAATATAGGCCTTTAAGAATATTATTAACGTTATTATGATAATAATAATAAGTTAACCCGAGGGAAAAATTATATAAACGAAGACCTTATATGCCATTTCGAATAATACGATTATAAAATAAAAGAAAAATGGAGTTATTAAATAATCATGAAGCAATTTTTAAAAGTAATTAATAATTTCAATTTCCGATTAGCATTTACGGATAACCGAGATAAGCGATAAAAGAATTAAAGACGAAATCCGAAAAGGAAACGAAAAAAATAAGATAGTACGATACCTATTTTTAGGTATAACAGGAAGGATAAAAGGACCTTAAATTAGAATATATTAGCAAAAAAGACTTCCAAATAAAAGTCCTCCTATTTAAAGTTACCCCACGCCGATAAGAAAGATCATTAAAGTAATTATAAACCTTTAATTAATAAAATTAAAAACGTATTAAGGAGTTAAAAAACGATTTAAAAGACGAACGCCACTTATAAGAAAGCCGTAAAATAATAAGAGTCAAAAAACTCGCAAAAGCTTTCTAAAAAGGCGTTAAATACGACAATAAAAGCCAAAAATAAGATTATCGCCCTGTAAGTAAAAATTAAAATATATTGATTTATCGCATTTGTAAACTACGAAGTAATACAAGGTAATTATATTATCCCGGATGTAATTAACCGATTTCGATTACTATGGAAGGAAAAAATGGAACCTTATATCGCCGAGAACGTAAAAGGTTAGGTATTTGCTCCCGATAATAAAAAGGTTACTCGTAAGATTAATTGTTTCAAGATTTTTATTAAAGAACGAAACCAAATAATAAACTTCGATATAGTCCCGATAGAAAATTACGATATGATTTTCGAAAAACTATAATTATACTAGTATAACCCCTTAATCGATTAAATAACCACCTAGGTAAAGTTCGTTTTATATCTTTTCGATAAGAAAAAGCAAAATACGCAAAGATCTTAATATTCGATCGAAAATAATAATAAGTATAGGTACGAGGATAAAATAAAAACTTTATTACCTATAAGAACAAAACATAAAAAAGAATAAGGTTACTATAAAAGAATACGACATATTATCGTTACTATTAAAATAAAATTAAGAAAGATAAATAATTACTTAAAACATTAACCCTTAAAGCTAAAAACTATAACTAACGTACCTTTATAATATTACAAATACGAACGATTATTTCGAAAGAAATTTAAGACGAAATTATCGAAACATAACGAATAAAACCATAAGCTAATCCTTAAAAAGGAAATATCGACTAAATTCTATCCGATCTACAACCTTAACGAGATAAAATTGCAGGCGTTACGTAAATACCTTAAAGATAAGATTTAAAAGAGTCAAATACGACATTTTAATTTATCGGTCGGATACCTTATATTTTTCGTATTCAAAAAATGGAAAATTACGTTTAATTATTAATTATAGGTAATTAAATAATACTATAATTAAAAACAAAACGTTATTACCCTTAATTAATAAAATAAAAACCCGGCTTTAAGAAATAAATTAGTTTATAAGCTTAAATTTTAAAAAAGGACATAATTAAATCCGCATTAAACCAGGACATAAATAGAAAATAACTATTAAAACGAAATACGGACTTTTGGAATACCTCGTTATACTTTTCGAATTTACAAACGTATTAGCAATCTTTTAACAAATGGTTAATTATATACTTAGAAAGTATTTAAATATCTTCGTTATTAGTTACCTCGACAACATTTTAATTTATTCGAAAAATAAAAAGGAACATATGTAATACGTTTATATAATTTTTAAGCTCTATAAAACGTTAATTTACTAATTAATATAAAACAACTAGTTTTATAGATAAAAATGAAAATTTTAAGATATATTATTACTTTAAGATATATTAAAATAAACCTTAAAAAGATCGCCGCAGTATAGGAATAAAATAACGTTTACTATAGTTAAAAAAAGTATAAAAGATTTTCGGATTTGCTAATTATTATAAAAGGTCTATTAGATATTTTAATAAGATAACCATATTATCATTTAATTTAATAAAAAAAGAAATAAGTTCCTTTAGATAACGAAAACGGAAACCCCTTTTCGGGAAATTAAGAACGCGATTACTAACGAACCAATATTAATTATATACGATTTAAACCGCTTAATAAAACTCGAAACCGACGTTTCGGATTACGCTTTAAGCGTAATAACTGAATACCGCGAGAATTAAAGTAACTTATAACTTATTGCCTTTTACTTTTATAAGTTAAAACAAATAAAGATAAATTACAGCATTCTCGATAAAGAAGTTATGGCTATCGTTAAGGCCTTCCGAAAGTTTAAACATTACTTTAAGGGAAAATTCTATTAAATTAAAATGTATACCGACCATAAAAGCCTCACTCGCTTTATTACCACCGGAAAACTAACAGAATAATAATTTCGTTATGCTAAAAAGTTAACAAAATACGACGTCGTTATTATTTCCTAGAAAGGATCAAAAAATAACAAAGCAAACGTACTTAATTAAAAACCGAACTTCGAAAAAAAAGATTTAAAGCTAATTACCAAATCTTCCACACCACGCTAAAAGAATATTTATAACTACGACAAATAGCAAAGATTGAAGCAACATCCCCTAATTTACATTAAAAAATCTAAAAATATAACGATAACCAACTTGAAAATATAAAAAAAGAAAAAATACAAATCCTCAAAGAATACCAGAAAATATTAATACGACATATATGTAAACATCAGCTATACGGACATCCAAGGATCTATAAAACCTTAAAATAGTTATAACGCATTTATTACTTTCTTATAATAAAATTAATAATAATATTAATACGATAATAATACTATATATATAATAAGGTAAAAACTTAATAACATAAACCATACGGAGAATTACAGCCATTACTAATTACAAAACGACTATCAAATTTAATCACTTTCGATTTTATTACCGAACTTCCATTATTAAAAAACTTAGCTACGGGCGTATATTATAATAATATCTTTGTAATCGTTAACCGACTTATAAAAGTGGCCTACTTTTTACCACATAATAAAAATACTGACGTAAAATAAATAAAATATATCTTTTTAAAATATATCTTAAGAATATACAAGTTACTAACAAAAGTTATCTTAAATAAATGAACGGTATTTTCTTCGAAATTTTAATAAGGACTTATAACGTAATTAAGCTTAAATTATAAACTATTTAACGTATTTAAACCTTAAATAAACGGATAAATGGAAAACATTAACCAAATACTAAAAACTTACTTACGGTATTATATTAACTACGAACAAAAGGATTAGTGAATTGGGACGGGGTGATTTGGTCTTGATCAGTGCATATTTTATGAGAGTGTCACGATTGAGCCCGCGGTCCAAGAGATAATGAAGGTAACGCAAACTGTATTATGTGGTGTTGAATCCATGTATGAAGCGATGATAAGTGTCTCCTCTTTCTGGGGTTACGCCCAGCGAAAAATAAACTCCTAAAAATACATAACTGGTAATAACTAATTAATCGGCAAAGCTATGTACCCGGCTTTGCACCTTATACCATTTTAACCTTCCTTTCTCGAAATAAAATCGTTTTCGATTTATCTTAAGAAATAAATGCCAACGTAATTAACTTTTAACGTTATAAGTAAAGAAACATATTTAAAATACATTAATTAATTTAATTAACGCTTACGCGGCTTATCTTTTATTTTCCTTAACTTAGGACTTCGTTTTCGACGTTTCGCCAACTTATCCCGTTATTTAGCCCTTTTTTTATCCTTTTAAGCTTTATCTTGCTTTGCCTTTTTCGCGATCGAATTCTTGTACTTAGGCCAACTAAGCCAGCCTTGCGGAAAATATGGTTCAGATCGCTTTTTTATAATCTGGTATATATTTCCTAATTATTTGTACGGTATATTATACCAATCTTTTATTATTACTCGAATTTTTTAATTACCAAAAGGTGGTTATAATTTATACTTCGGCTTAAATAATAACTTTTTAAAAACCGGATAAGATTAGGTAGTTTACAAAATAAAAAAAGGAAATATAAATACTTTTAAGGCTTATTTTGGTTAATCAGTAGGTATATAAGGTTAGGGGGTAAGAAATTTGATAATTAATATCTTAATTAACGGATTATTAATTCCTTTAATTAATTACTTAATCGGTCGTAATCGTTTACTTTCCATAAAACAAGGTAACTAATCGGATTCCGGATTATCGGCCTTTTTTAGATCGTCGACTTCCTTTTTTATTAATGGAAACAGGAATCTTTCAGGCCATAATTTTATAAATCTTTTAATATTATCATTATCTGGTTTTAAACCTAGGTACCTTTTAATCATATTAATTATCTTAAATTCTATAATGGTTTCGCCCTATTTAATCGGTTCGTTTAAGTTATTATTTCCCCATTTTAAAGGGTTACGTATAATAATATAAAATATATAAACCATTTATAAGCCGTAAATGTAATATTTAACTTAAGTAAGTATCCTTACGATCGTTATACGGGTAGGGAGATTGTTAAGTTTTAACTTTATTTAGGCTTTTCGGTATAATTGTAATAATAATTAAGTACGGTTAATTATAAAATAGGTATTAAATATTAATATTCGACGTTTTAATCGGATATATAATATATTAACCTAATAACTTTTAAATCCTTTACTAATTTGGAGTTTAATATAGGTAATAAACTAAACATATTTTAGGTTTATAATTTTAATTAATTCCGTAACCTCGTTAAGGATATATTAAGCTTGGCCGTTAAAAATTATTTTACCGGCTTTAATAATAACGGTCAAAATGTTTTAAAGTATATCCTAAGCGATTAGTTATATAAAGATAGTAATATATTAAGAACGTAAATAAGTATAATTTATCAAGATTACAAATATTTGCCATAAAAAAGCTGCTACGGAATTATACCATTCTTTATTAGTTTAATAAAGGGATAGGGTAATATCTTTCCATAAACGTTTACCGTTTTAATTAAACGGATAAATAAAGATAGTTCGATTAAAACGGACTTTCGGGGTAGTTTATTAAATAAGATAAAAAATGGAATTATTATTATACATCTTACGGAATAGTTATATCATATTATCTTTTTCCCATACTAATATGTTAACAATCTGGGCAAGTTTTTCGGAATCCAACGTATTTAACTTTTTAAAATTCCCATCCTTATTTTAGTTAATAAGTTTTTTAAATAATAATATAATAATTATAAATGGATTAATTAAAGTATTAAAATGCGAAAATAATAATACTTTATAACTTAGGGATTTAAATAATAATTAAGGATATACGTAATATATAAGTATATATATATATATTTAAGTATATAAATATGTAAATATTAAAATATTAAAATCGAAATTATATAAATATAAAGAATTATTAGGAATTAATAGTAACTTATATATAAAACTAATTAAATACGACGGAGTTAATATATTAATTTTCTGATTAAAAAAAATGTACGTTAAGGAAATACTAGAAAATTCCGTCTAATATTATATGGAAAGATATCGTCGCCGTTACGTACTTTAATTAATTATTTACACTTACACTTTTTTTTTTTTTATTACTATACCAACTTTTCCTTCCCGACTATATCTTTTAAATAATATAAAACTTTAATATTTACTTATCCATTTTTAAAGTACTTAATTAATGTTATTATTATAAATTCCCGTTAATCGTCAGATTTTCGTAATATCTTAAATTTTCGTAAAAATATAAATCCTGGCGAACTAATAAATTTAATAAAAAAATCGTCCATTAAAAAGTTACCCGGTTCAGGTAATAGGCAATTTGGTAATACTTAACCTATTCCTTCCCGTATTAATCGGAACCTCCGTAATTTCGATAAGATTTCCGCTATTTATCGTACAAATCTAATAATTTCGAACTTATTATTATTTTCCAAACTTTTAACCAAACGTATCGATAAGGCTTTAACTATTAATTAAGCTATTAAACCTTTATATAACCCTAATAATATTCGCAAACTTTAAAATCCCATATACCATTAAGCGCCTATTTATAACTTAGCTCTTACCTTTTAATACAAATACCGTAATGTTACGGTTTTTTAAAATTATTTACCTTTTAAAACTTTTATTATAGATAATCTATTATTAAAAATACCGTACTTATTACCATCGAATATCATACCATTAATTAAATTACTAACTTTAAAGCCGGATTTATTTTTAGGTATTATTAATTAACGATTAATTAATTACAGGTTAATATCCTTAGCTCTTTATATACCTATTAATTTTTAACCTTACATTATAATCTCGTCCTTAATTTCGTTAATTCCAGCAGAACTTCGGATTATTAATCGGGTACCCGGCCTATTCTTTAATTTAGGTCCATTCCAACTTTTTAAAATTAAGCTTAACGACAAAAACGTAATAACCAAATTCTGGAATAATTAAAGCCGTATTAAAC
Organism: Monosporascus ibericus; assembly: GCA_004154915.1. Classification (NCBI taxonomy): domain Eukaryota; kingdom Fungi; phylum Ascomycota; class Sordariomycetes; order Xylariales; genus Monosporascus; species Monosporascus ibericus. The sequence continues at coordinate 124,078 of QJNU01000146.1, read as the reverse complement.
GTATAATAATAAAACACCTCGAGGTACGTATTATTTTTATTTGGTACCTATCCTAGGAAAATAGTATTAATTAAATATAAATATTCGGAGCTATATTAATTAGCATTATCGGTAACCCTGCTAAAGGTCGGTACCATAAATGGCAAATTATCGGGAAGAACTTCTAGGCTATAGCAGGTATTTAGTCCAATATTATCACTATGCTGGCTAATTAGGGAAAAAAGCCTCCATTATATCTTATATACGTCGAAATCATTCGGGGTAAACCTGTAGGCTCGTTTATAAACTTGTTATTTAAAGATTTTCGGTATATTATTAATTTATTTATTTAAGTATTTAAAATGCCTAACCTAATTTTATGTAAATTATACGAACGACGACACAAGGTTTTAAATAACCTAATTAATATAATATGTTCCCATTCTTTAAGTGCTAATTAATCCCCGGATTTTATAAAAGGTTTTACGGTAACTATATTAAGTTTATCGAAAGTTATAAATGTACATTTCGGGATAATCGGTTCGATTATTTAAAGGCCAAATACTTGCGGTTTCCTTAAGTTAAAAAAAATATCCGTTCAAAAATTTATCCAATTATTAAGGCATTCGATAAAGGCCGCCTTCGTTTAATAGTTAAAAAACATATTTTTAATCCTCGGTACTTAACAAAAACCCGGTTTTTCAGGTTTAAAGGTACTAATTAATTATAAAAAAGTATGGGCGTTATGTAAGATAATTATGGGCAAAGTAATAAGAAATTAAAAGGAAACCTTTTACTTTTAATTTTTCTTAATTAATCGCGTTAATTTTTTCCGTTTATTTAATTAACTTATTTCGGATATCTTATTGTTATCCATAACTGCGTAACCCTTTAACCGATTACTAGGTATTTGGACTTTAATATTAATTCTTACAAGCTCCGAGGTTTTAGGCTGCCAATTTTTAAGTAGTTTAACCTTTACAACATTTAAAGTATTTAATATAACATCTTTTAGTTAATCGGATAATGGCCTCGTCCAGTCGTTTTTATGCAAGTTTATCGGTTTTTAATATCCTTTCTTATCCTTTACAAATTGCTTTAATTTATTAATAAGGAAGGTCCCTTATAACTTCGTTTCATTAATTTCCTTTAAATAATAAGTACCTCGATTATTAATTTTATTAATCAGGTACGATTTAACTTAGCGGTACTTTAATTTTATATCTTTAGATATGTTAATATGTCTTGGTATGTTATATAAAAGTACCAGGTTATTTACTTATAAAGGTTTATCTTTTATCGTATTTTTATCTTTTTTGTCTGCAAATTTGGTAACCTTACGTCTTTGGTCGTTAATTACTTTAATAACCTTAACTATATCTTCGGCCTTTTTTTCCAGTAATCGAATTCTTTATATAATTAAATTTTCCCTTAAAATATTAAGATCTTAATTTATAATGCGCTAAATCGGTAACATTATCTTAATCGGTAGGATTACTTTTTAACCGTATAATAATTCGTAAGAACTAAGATTATAATTTTTAACGGTTGTGTTGTCGGCGAAGATCATTTTCGGCAAAAGCTTAACCCATCCTTTACTAATATTATTTATCGCTTTTATTAAACCTTTAGCGATCGGGATATATCTTTTCTTAACTAAACCTTATCGTTAGGTAATATACGCAGCTTTAACCTTCCTTTAAATTCCAAAAGTATTATAGGTTTTAATAATTTTGCCCTTATTTTTAAAGCTTTCGTTTATTTTAATTTTAATCGGAATGTTATGTTAATAAAAGATATATTTATTTAAAAAGTTCTTAATCGCAGCTAATATAACTAAACGCAAAACCTTAGCTTTTAAGTAGCCGGATAATTTACATCTAGCTTCGATAGTAACCTTGTAACCGTTGTTATTGGGCATAAATTACATATCGATTACCTAGATAACAGTTATATTAATAGGCTGAAAAAAGCCGTAGCTTTTTTTAAAGCGTTAATTAATAGCTTTCTGGCATTTCGAATACGCAAATACCGCTTTTCGAATTTGTCCATATATTTTACGCTAATAATAGAAAGCTGCTATACGCCGATAGGTCGAATTTTGTCCTTTATAGCTGCAATCCTTATAACATTACCTAATTACCGCATATTACTTTTGCTGGTTATTAACCACCTTACGGGTACCGTATCGCTTATTTACCTTACGTTAAAAAATCCCGTCCTAAACAAAATAATTTAAAACTTCGGCCTTAAAAGCCGTTTTTTTTTTTTCGAAGTATTTCGTAATCGATTAGGAAGATTTAATGTCGTTAAGAATTTCGCATACTTTTATAACTTCTTAAACCAATTTCCAATAAAAGGTCCTTACTTTTAATTAATCGTAATAAGTGTCGTAATTATACCAGTTAAAATAAAATTAAGCCAAATAACGTTTAGCTGGATATTAATAAAGTTATCGACTTTTTTTTCCCATTAATCGTTTAACGCGTTAAAAGCTTTAGGTAACCTTTTCGATAATCCGTCGGCGGCTGTGTTTTTTTTACCAGGAATATGCTTAATTTCGAAATCGAATATCTTTATTTATGCAACTTAACGGGTAAAAAATGCTTTAAGTAAAGAATTTATCGAATTATTAATTTAAGTTATTAATACCTTAACGTCGGTTTTTAACATAAATCGGACTTTATAAATATGGTTTCGGAACTTTCTTAAGATCTTAAAAACGGTTCGATATTCCAGCTTATTAACGTCGTAATTTAATTTAACGCTTTTTTAAATATTACTTTTAAAACGCGCGGAATATTCGATTCCATTAATTATTTATCCGAAAATGCCTTTAAAACCTTGCTTATTTGCATTTATCCTTATAATGATTTTTTTTATTATAGGGCTATAATTTAAGGTAATTAAAGTTGGGGCTATTGTAATTATTTTCTTAACGCTTTTTATCGTTTTATCTTAATTAAAACCTTAAACGAAAGGTTAATTTTTTTAAAACAATTTTATAAAAAGCTCGACTTTTATAGCAAAATACGTAACAAAAATCCGATAATAAACTATAATGCCTAAAAAAGCTTTAATTTCCGAAACGTTTTTATAAAGCTAAATTTCCAGGATCTTTTTTATTTTAGCTGTATTTAAGCGACGACCATTTGTTCCATAAAGAAATCCGATTATAATTATGGTTTCCTGGTATTATTAAAACTTTTTTATATTAATCGAAATACTAATAAGCTTATAATTAAGTAAGGTTTTGTTAATATTAACGATATACTTATAAATAAATCGCCGAATCCCTAAAAAAATCTTTTCGTTATCGTATCTTATTTTTGGGCTTTTAATTTTAACGTCGTTAACAAATAAGCGAATTATATTAAGTATTAAATTATTTAAAACTTTTTCGACTATACGATAAAAATAAGCCATAAAGTTAATAAACCTTATAGGCATACTAATATACCTAAACAATCCTAAAGGTATCGCGAAAATGGTTAAATCTTTGTTAACCGGGGTTAATATAACTTAATCGTAACTTAAAAAAAATCCACCAAAGTAATTAAGAAATATATAGCAAAATCCGCAAAAGATTCGTTACAGTTTTCTAGCATAAAGGCGTTTTGTAAAATAATAATGTTTAACTTTATTATAAAGTTAATTAATTATAATTTACCATCCTTTTTTTGCATAAAAAACCAAGCGTTTTTATACGCGGCATAAAACTGTTCGAATATTCCTTTTTATATTCGTATTCGCAATATTTCGATTAATTTATTTTTAAGGCTAACCAGCATAATTATACCCTTAATTTACTACGCCTTATAAAGGATTATTCGGATTTCATAATTTAAGACGATACAGGATTTAATTTTGCCATATTCCTGTTAATCCCAGGTTAAGGTAACCTTTTTACGGAATAATATCTTTTTAAAAAAGGCTTTTTTCGTACGGGTAAATTTATCGCCTAATTAATTAAAAACAGTATCGGCCTTTTCTTTTATAAATCGGGTCCCTTACGGCATAATAATAAATCTAAGGAATAAGGTAACTAACGGAATACCAGGTTTATCGGGTTTCTTTTCGTTTTAATTAATAATTTATTAAACTTTCTTAAATTTTTTAACCTTTTAATCTGGGTTTCCAAAAGGTATTAATTTATCGGGTGGTACATTATTAACAGGAACTACCTTTTTCCATTTCGGCTTATACATCGTATTAATCTATACGGTACGGTCCTTATTAACTTTTTTTCGCATCTTTTCCTACAAAATTCCGTACAGGGCGTATGCAAGTTTTTCATTATTAAACTGTCCTAATACCGTCTTTTTAGGCTTCAACTTATCTCCTATAGCTTTTTAAATAGTTATCGGGTCTTAATTAATATAGGTATTATTAATCGAGAAAATATACGGGCCCGTAACGTATTCATTTATTTTTTCGCTTGTAAACCTATTTTCGCCAATAAAGCGGCCTATAAGTTTACCGGCTCCTTTTTTTTTAGCTTTTCTTTAGCGCGGATGTTGCAAATAACCCTTCCAGCTGGGACTAACGGGATAATGATCTTTGTTGGACCAAATTCCAAAGTTCCTTTTATTATTTCCGGGTCCATATTAAATATTATTTTCGATTTAGCTATAAAGTTAAATCCAAATATTAACGGCTATACGGCGAAATAATCGTTAACGACAAACATAAGGATGGTAATTAATCGGCTAGCTAACCAAACAGGTACCTCGATAATACCTTCGAATAAAGTTCTCTTTTACAAATTAAAACCCATAAATAATATTCGTATTTGTCGTATTATTAATTTATGTCGCTTAATATATAAAACGATAATAACGTTCGATTCGGCTTTTATATCGATAACTCCATTAATTAGGTTTTCGCCGCCTTCATAATTTACCTTAATTATAAATCTAAATAACGGGGTAATATATTTAACCGGGTTATATTATTATACCGACAAAACCTTTACCTTTTGCTAAATCTTTAATTTATACCCAATATTTATGGTTAAAATCCTAAGGGTTCTTTTCGCTTTTGGAAATTCGAATTCTTTTATTTTAACTTTAATTATCTTAATCGTTTCTTTGTTTTTATAACTAAGTACCTTTAAAATCTTAATAATTATAAAATTCTTAAAAACTTCGCCGAAGTTTGGATAAACCTTTATCAATTCCGACCAGGTAATTTCGAACTTTCTTTTAAAGTTTTTACGGATTTTCTTTTCCCAAAACTTAACGACATATTTATTAATTAAGCTTTTATAATTAAGAATATTATCGGTTTGGATAATATTATCTACTTACGTAATAATCGATATTTAAATCGTACCGTTCGTTTAAATTATATTATTTGTTTAAGTAATTAATTCGATATCATAAAATAAAAATTTATCGTGTATTAAATTATTATTATCGATTTTATTCTTTTTCGTTTTATTATTAAACTTCTTTTTTCCCTTTTTAATGCGCTTAATTATTATAACGTTAATAAATACGGTAAGTTAATTAAAGTTGTTAACCTTTAAGGTATGGATTTTTTTTAAATATTAGGTACCTTTATTTTTAATAAGGTTATTTTATAATTAATTACGTAAAGGTACCTTTTTATAAAACGGCTTTTTATTTTTTCCGATAAAATAAATTATATTAATCTTAATTATACGGTTTTAATTAATGGCAAAATTTTATCGGAACGGTTTTAAAATTTATATAAACTTCGGAAAATTAATAAAAGTAATTAAGGTATTATCCGAATTAATTTTAAGTAATTCTTTACCTTTATAAATATCGTTACGCCGATTAAAATATTGCATCCTTTCCTTAAAGTAATTAGGAAAACCCGGTAAATTATAAATCCATTTTAAAACTTTTTTTTAAATCGGAATCTATTAATCGATAATTTGGCTTTTAAGGACCTGGGGAAATTATATTATGCTTAACGTAATTCGATTATTAAGTATTTTTAAGTAAATCGTATATCCGTTATCGTTAAATAAAATTAATCCCGTACTTTTTATATTTTTAAATAAACGGCATTTATTTATATTATATCTAAGTTTTAAATAAAATTAATAAATACCATAATTAAAACCGCCATATCGTTTTCCTTAATTTAGGTAATTATTTTAATAACTTTTACAACCTCGGTAATTACCTCGGTTATGGTAAAAACTTAATTAATTAAAATTATCCGGCTAAAAGTTTATTATATTAATCGAAAGGTTAATATTATAGCTGCAAATTTAAGGTACCTTTTATCTTGGCGAAACGTAATATTATAAATTTTAGGTAATTTTTCGGTTATGCATTTTTTTCTTAAAAACCTTTAAGTTTTAAATTTATCGCACTTAAGTAATTTTTAAATTTTATAATATATTTGTAATTTCGAATACTTAATTAGTTTTGTTTATTAATATTTATTACGGTTAAGGGCTTCTTTATTATTATTATTTAAGTTATTAAGTTAAATAAAGCCGGTCGTTATTTTTATAATTAATATTAAAACGGACGTTTCCTTATTATTAATTACGGCCTTTATATTTAAATAATTTAACCTTATTAAAAACTTAATCTTTAATTAATATTAACGTATTATCGTAATTTGTTATATATAAATCTTTAAGTTTTATAAAGGAATTATTAAAAACTCCTTCGAAATAACCGGCAAATAATTCTTTTAATAAGTTTTCCGTATACTTATCCTTATTAATTATTTTTCCCTTTAGCTTAAATTTTTCCAGGATATTTTTTATTTTAATAATATATTTTAAATAGTATTTATAAATTTAATCAAATTTATTACGTTAAATTTGCTTTATTAAAATCCTTAATTAATTCTTAATAATCCGGATTTGCTTTAGGTTTTATAATTTAAAAATCTTTAAAATAATTTTAATAATATCGTTTTATCTGGTAAATCCTTTAATAACAACCTTAATTCGGTCCTTTATAATACTGCTATCCGTCCAGAAAAATAACTTAACGATTATTTTAAACTTTATCAGCTTATATTTCTTAAACAGTTTATTAACTTTTTTAAGTTAGTCAGTAGCTTTAATTCCAGAAAAACGAAAATCCGGAAAGGTAAATAAATCCGGGAAAATTATTAAAAACGAAAGCCGGTCCATAAAATTTACTGGAAAACCGTATTTTTGTTAATTAATTTATTTAAAAAGTATAACGTTTAATATCGGTACCGTAAGTTTTATAAATAATTTTAAAAATTCGTAAAATCGTATAATCTTTCGTTTTTGCGGAATCTTAATCGTAATTCCAGGAACTATTTAAAAGCTCGAATTCCGTATAAATTCTAAAGATCTAATTAGATTATTTAAGGGCTTTTTCTTACTAATTTCACTTTCGTAAAAGTTTTTTATCGATCGGTATTAAATAATAATATTTAAAACAAAATTTTGGTCTTTTTTTAAAATAAGGAATTCCGATATAAATTAAAAATTTTATTATCGTTTAATTTAGGTAATAATTTTAAAAAGCTTTAACGGACTTTTAGCAAACTTACCATAACTTATTTTAAATTAATTAAATTTATTAATCTTAAAATTATTTAGGTTTTAAAATACCGGGTTAACGGGAATATATTTAAACAGAAAATAAATAATTATCCGTAATACTTATTTTAAATATACTTTCCTTTTTTTTATAATAAAAAAATAAATAGCTTTTTCCTTTTATTATTTATTATAACGGTTTTATCTTGATTAACGTATCGTCTTTAGCTTATATTAAACTAGGCCTTTTTTAACTTACTTATTAATATTTTTATTACCAACTTAAATGCTTTAATATTAAGGCTAATTAAAAGTAATAAATCCCAAATAATACCTTTTAATAGTAACTAAATAAAATATTATTTAATTAACGCTAATAAGGTTTAAAATATGTTATTTATTATCTTTCTCTTAATTTTCGCATTATATTAAGGAATATTAATTTCTTTTCATACTTTTTTTTTCGTCCGTAATATTAATAACTTTATAACTTTAATCCTTTTTTTGTTTAAATTTGTAACTTACTTTATATCGTTAATCTTATCGTTAGTTTTATTATCTAATTAATTAAAATCCGAATAGCTACGTCGCCAGCAACGTAATTATAGCTTTAATAACTTTAATTTAAAATATTTCGTAATTTTAATTTTATTACGTTAATACTTATATAATATAATTTATCTTTTAAATTACGTAATCCATTTAAAATTTGGGTAATTAATTTATGTTCTGAAACCGGTTACTTTCCGCATTTATATTCCTTTATCGTTTTCCGAATAAAGCCGTATTTTAAAATAAGGTATCGTGATTTTAATTTAGCAGCTTTCTTATTAATCGTAAAGAAAGTTACGGCATTATCGTAAGACCTTATCCTTTTCTCAATCGTCGAGTTCGCGCATCGTTATTAAGTTATTATGTTCGTAATTATAGCCATAATCATAATCGAGGTTGCGTTTTAATCAGAACCTTATCCTTTCCATCTGATAATCGGAAATCGCAAGTTACCTCGGTAGCTAATTAGAGCTAATTTCCTTACATTGGTAGCCAAATGAATTGGGACGGGGTGATTTGGTCCTGATTAGTGCATATTTTATAAGAGTGTTACGATTAAGCCCGCGGTCCAAGAGATAATGAAGGTAACGCAAATTATATTATGTGGTGTTAAATCTATGTATAAAGTAATGATAAGTGTCTCCTCTTTTTGGGGTTGCGCCTAGCGAAAAATGAACTCCTAGAAATATATAACTGGTGATAACTAATTGATCGGCAAAGCTATGTACCTGGCTCTGCACCCTGCACCATTTCATTAGGTCTAAAGATTAGCTGTCGCATAATTAACTTATAATACCAGTTATCACAAAAGCACCAGGACGACTTTAATAAATGCCAACTTTAATTTTATACCAAAAGTCTATAAAAATATACGGGAAAACCCTATTAACGCTAAGGCAATCCTTACATTAAACCAACTTAAATTCGCACGTAATTAAATAAAGAAATATTATAACTAAGAAAAAATTAACAATTAACTATTTAAAAAGAAAAAATAGTTTACCTGATTACTAAAAATATCCACCGCAAACGACTAAATAAAAAAACTTAGTTTTAAGTATATCAGCCCATACAAAATTATCAAAAAATCTTAAAAAACAATTACTAATTAAAACTATCACCTAAAATCAAACTTTATCGAATTTTTCATGGTTTCTGATTTAAATTAACAACAGATATTATTAAGATTCATATAAAGTAAAATGAAAAAATAAAATTGGAATTACATTAACATACGAAACAAAAAGGATTTTAAAAACACGAAAAAATAAGCTTACCGAATACCTAATTAAATGGAAAAATTACCTAAATTTCGAAAACACTTAGGAACTTGCCAAGAACTTATAAATACTCAACGTTTTTAAAGGAACTTTTACTAACAACGCCGGCAGCACTTAAAATAACTTCCTAATCCGAATCTACTAGAAAAGACCAATCGGTAACTGTAAGGGAACAGAAAGGACTAGCCACTGCACTACATGACCAAAAGATCAGCAGTTCCAACGCCAATTAGCGTTGGAAGTCCTTGTCCGCACTTAAGTAGGGAACGCCCCGGGGCCATTCCCTTACAGTAACCTTTGGCCTAAACCAGTTAACCACCTTAACGGACGACGCAACTATTTTAACATTTAATCTTTTTTATTTTTCCTTTAAACGCTTAAACTTTTTTATCGCTGCGGTACTTTTAATATTACGACGAAACATTTTAACACCCCGACGACGAAAAAGTCGTTTTTATTTTTATAAACGGTTAAATTTATTAATAACGGCCCGTAACACCTTTCGGGCTTACTTTTCTTTACGTTCTAAACGATCCTTTTTATTCAAAAGATTTTGATATTCTATTTTAAACGGCCTAAAAGTATTACAAAAATTACCATAACGGATATACCGCGCGTCTTTTACGGAATTACAGATGACTTTATAATCAATATTATCCTTTTTATAATAAAAGCAAAAAAGCATATTAAACCCAAAACGCCCGATTTGCTTTAAAAAGGTTAAAGCGTTAATTCGTTTACAAAAACGAAATTTTTCAATTTAACTTAATATAATGGATATAAAAAGAAAAAAGCTATTTATTAAAACTAACAAATAATTAATCTTTAAAGATAAAAGTCTTAAAGGGAAAAAATGGTATTATAACCTAGCGATCTTAACTATAATACAGAACGATCGAATTTCTAAAATAAAACCTAACCGAAGACAAAAAGTTACGTAACGAACTTAAAGGTCTTAAAGTGCCAAGCACCTTAAGCACCTTAAACTACCACGAAAGTTTAAAGGATTTAAAGGCCTTAAAAATTTAAGCCGCTTAAGCACCTTAAGCCAAAACGAAGATATACACGCTTATTATTGCTATAGCTTAAATAAAACATCAGTTTGTAATATAACTTGGTTACCCAGATTACCCTTTAATAATCTGCTATTATCAGATATAACTAGTACATATCTTATTGCTTAGTTTTCTACGATATTACTACTAATATAAATCGTACGACTAGGTTTAATAATTAGTTAAACCTCTTAGCCGTCACCTATGTGGTTAGCAAGACGTGCTTCTTAAGAATTACCAAAAGCTCAGTATTAGGACCTGAATCCATCTTTAAGATTCAACTTTTATGTTAGCTTCGACTTAAGTTGCACTTTCTATGTATCAGAACTAAATTAGGTCCTACGTCTAATAGACTTCCAGCCTTGACCTAAGTCAGAGACCTACTTCACGCACCACCCTCTTCACGCACCACCCTCTTCACGTCTCACCGAGATTTTTAAAGCTCAAAGGTTATTTAAAAATTAACAAAGAATCATAAAATTAAACGGGTTTCAATCATAGCTATACTATAATATAATCTTTTAAGTTTATCTTTTTTCATAATAATAAGTATAATAATAAAGCAGGGAATTGAAAAAGCTTATATTAATGCGAGATACTTTTTAAAGTATTATAATAACGTTTTTAAAGTTAATGATACAGAATTATAATTTTTAAACGTTTTAAAATAACAAATTAAAGTTATAATTAAAGTTGTAAGCTGAAGTAATAACGAGAATGGAATTAAATAAAACCTACGATTTTACTAAACATTTAAAAATAATGTAAGATAAGGGATAGCTGTGAGCTAGAGTGAGGTGATCGCCAACTAGTCGCAGAGTATATTCGAAGAAGTAAATGTACTAGATTACTTCCATCTGGCGTCTTCCATTAGTTGCCAGATGGTTATTTATGCTAATGGGTGGGTCGGCGACTAGTCGATTACTAATCGTAAACCTTTAGGAGCTGTATTTTCATAATTACTCCCCCCTTTTTAGCTATTAATCCCCAACAGCCTTATTATTAGGGTGCTTTAATCGTAGCTCGGGTTACGTAGGCTAACCGATTGCTTTCCGTAGGCTCGCGTATGGTTATGTTATAATAATAGTTACCGTGGTTATTAGCGCGTACCTTGTTAAGTAATTAATTACGCTTTACCCGGTTTCCAACTCCAGTTCGTTTTTGACTTCGGCTTATTTACCTTCTCTCTTTTCCTTACTGCGCCCGTATTTTCATTCCTTTTACGTACGCATTCCGTTTGGTCTCCCTTTTACCTTCCTTTTCGTATTACCTTTTCCGTCCATCCTACGCTTATTCTCCATCTTATTTTCGTTTATTATAGCTTTTACTTGCGAAACATTTCACAAACGCTAGTATTTTAATGTCAATAACAAATAAAACTTTTTTTAAGTGACAAGGCCTCGATAATAACGGTAATCCGGATCTTATTTACGTAATAAGCAGTAATAAGCCGTATTATATTTACGTAACGTAATGCCATTTCGATTACCGCGTTATTTGCGTCAAGGCTTCGGGCGCCTTGAACTATATCGTAGCTAATTACTATCATAAAACCTTTTATACAGTAAATGCTTATTCCTAATATTATTAATACCACCGTTTAATTTCCGTCTAGATTCCGATTATTCTTAAAAATATAACTTAATCGGTTACTTAATTCGCTTCCGCAAATTAGAAATTAATTAGCCAACTTAAGAAGCACCATACCGAAGGTACCTAATATAAACGTGCCGGTATGCTTATGATCGGTCGCCGTTTCGATATTTTTCGAAAAGCTGAATTTACCCTTAAGGCGGCTATCTCGGAAAAGTATCATATTTTCGCTATATCAAAAGACGATTTCCGACAATCCATTATGGCTGTAAAAATGCAATCTTAACGCCGTTTTATGGGTTTGCAAACCCAAGTTATTTTTATATATATCTTATTTTTCTTATTGTTCTGCGGCTAACCTTCGATTAAGCATAAGCATAAGGTACTCCTATAACTTAAGAAACTTTTAAAGTACATTATACCGTTACGTTCCCCCTTTACTAGCAGGTTCCGCCTGTTCTTTAACGCCTTAATAAGGCCTTAACTCTTTTAAAGTAACATAATTAAAGTACGCCTTTATCGGATAAGGCCGACACTAAACTCAGATATCTTAAGCGCTTTAAAAATGGCGTCATTTTTCCGACCTTTTCCCAATTATATAACAATTACCTAAATCCGGCCCTTAAGAAGAAATAAAACGCCCCCGAATTCCTTCCGGGTCCCACACCTAACAAAACTAACAAACGCGCTCACGTCCTGCCGTCATATATTCCCCGGTCGCTTTCCGATATTCCTATACTAACTTTCTATAATACGCCTAACAAAAAAAGCTAATTAATGTAAAACTTAATAATTAAATACAAGATCTTGTTTTCGAAATAAAGGTTCAACTTTTTTACGTCGTTTATTAATCTCCGTTCGCCTTCCGTTTTATTTACGAAAAGAATTATGGTTTGGTTTTATACTTTGGTTTGTTACATATATTTAATAATATTTAGTCGGTTTATCTTCAACCGGTATACGATAGGCAGCTATTCGCTAAAACCCCAAAAGCAGCCATATAACCAATATTTAATTTATGTTCGAATTACTTTTTAATTACTATACGGCCGGTTTCCAACCGGGTTATTATTGCTTTACAATTTTTAGGTTATCCCATTTCCTATATACGTATTTAACCTTTTTCTTATAACGCTATAATATTTTAAGCACGTATTCGAAATGCTTTCGGAATTTTTACGTATTATATTCGGCGGGCCAGCCTTTTTATTTAATAAGGTATTTGCGTTACTTTCGGTTATTACGGTAACGAACGATATCCTTTACCACCTATTTTTTCTATTTTTCTATCAGGTCTAGTAACGCCATCTAGGCGTCGCCTGGCTTTTAATTATGCCACGGTTCCAGTAAAAATACCGGAAATACATTATATATCCGTTAATATTTAATACAAAAAACTACTTTATATACTTAAAAACCTATTTACTTTTTAATCGTAACCCGGATATAAATAAATACGAGTTTTTTTTATTTTTTAACTTAAAGTTTTTAATTAATAAGCTTACTTATTATCCAGTTAGAATTTCATAAACGTATGGCGTTAATCGTAAGACATTCTTTAAGTTGCTACTGCTTTTTCCCAGTACTCGTATATTATTCGGCAAATAGCCGCCATCTTTTTAAACCGCTTTTTTACTTTTTGAACTTATCCCTTAAATCTTTGCGGAAGGTATTTTACCATCCTAAGGTAATATCCATATAAAACCTCGAACGGGAAACGCCCGGTAATCGCGTTCCGCGCGTTATTATATGCGAACTTTACGTTTCGTAATAACCTTATCGAGTTATTTTGATACTTATTAACGTAATTACGGCAATAATGTTTTAATATTTAATAAGTACGCTTTATTTATTCGTCAGTTTGCAAATAATATACGGTCGATATCCGCCGTTTTATCTTTCGTTTCTTACAAAACTTTACCTAAAATTAATTTGTTAACAATTTATTTTTATCGTTAATAATTCCAGCCGGCGTTCCGAACCTATATTCTACTTCGTCATAAAGCAATCGGGCTAATTCGGCTACGGTTAAAGTTTTAACAATAAAAAAAATAACTTAAATTTCGTAAAACAATTAATAATTATTAAAATCGTATCGTACTTTAACTTATTTAGGCCTAGGCTTTTAAATAGCCTTATGATAAAGTTTAACGTAATTTCTTGGAAAAGTTGCTTAGGTAATAACAAAGATTGCAATTAGCCGTATAGCTTATAACGTAACTTTATTATCCTTTGATAATTCGGATACCGTTAAATATATTTTCGAATATCGTTCGCCATATTTTCCTAATAAAACTTCCTAATTATTAATTTTAATATACGGACATATCCCATATAACCAACTTTAAGCTTATTATAATATTAGTTAATTAACTGCTTCCGTAAAACGCCTTATAACGAAATCACAAATTTATCCCGATAATATAAAACCTTATTTAAGTTTAAAAAATATCTTCTTTTTATTCCGGCTTAACGTCCGGTTATCTTTATTAGCTTTATAATATCCAGGTCTTTAATTTGCAACTTTCGAACCTAATCATAAAACTATCGGAAAGCCTCTAACTAAAACGCCGTTTCGTTTTTAACTAGCTCCTTCGCCAAGGAACGTAAGACGTACTGGTTATGAACAGTAACCTTAATACCAATTTCGTCCTTCCCAGACTTTTCGGAATCCGATCGTAATACGGTCGCAACTTACGGCTGCTATCGTTTAGCCGTTAGTTTTATCATTGCTGCAATCTGCGCTTGCATTATTATACGCAAACAGTAGGTCTGGTAAGTATATAGTTTTTTGCCTTCCCCCTCCCTTCGAAAATTTCTTATGATCATACAACAAAAATTTTCCGCTTTTTTTACGCAAACGGTGGCTACCTAAGCTTTAACCACCTAAAATCTGTCTGAAATTTTTATAATAAGCGAATTTTATACTGCCTTTACAAAGTTGTTTATCACCTTATAATTTTCTAAGTTGCGTTATATATCTACGATTACTTTCCATATATCTTTCGGCATTTCGTCTATAAGTTTAAACTTTTTAAATAACGTAAAAATTACATCCCCGTATTTAATCTTTCTTAATATATATAATTTAAATATTTAAATAACCTATCCGCCGGACTAACGGTACCCGGTCGATACTAAATCTTAAAGTTAAATTATGCAAAACGATAAACTTATTACGTTAATCTTCCTTTTAAATTACGCGTTAATATCTTTACGATACCTTTTAGTGTTATATAATCGGTAAATACTTAAAACTTCTTTTCCGTTCCTTCGAAATATTAACGTTAATATTTTAAGCTTTTCATAATTATCAGTAACTCTTATGACCTTACGGCCTATCGTTCTTTAATTAGGCTTAACTTTCGCGATTAATATACGATTAAACGTTAATGCTTTTTATGTTTTTATAAAAGTATCCCCGATATAACTTTTATTAAAACGTTTATCTTAACTTTAATATCTTTAAAGTTATCCCAATATCGGAGTATGGTCGCCGACTGGAAGGCGTTTTTTAAAGTTCGGAATACCTTTTTAACTTTCTTAGGTTAATAAAATTCTGCTTTTCTATCCTTAACCTGTATACCTTTTAAAAGCTTCGTAATAGGTTTAATAATACGTAAATAATGCGCGATAAACTTCCGATAAAAGTTCGCGAATTTTAAAAAAAACCTAGATATCCCGGATTAATTCCGGCTTTGGCCATGTTTTAATAACGTCAACCCGTTAGCGGTCCATTTTCAAGCCGTCGGTATTGATTATAAACCTTAAAAACTTTATCCTTTTTTTAAAAAAATTCGTACTTAAATACCTTTACGAATAGTTAATACTGCAATAACCGTTTATAAATTAATCGGAAATATTTCACATATTCCTTTTCGTTATCCAAATAAATAACGATATCGTTTATGTATATCCCGTATATATGATTTATTAATTTAGCTAATGTTTTATGTATGTAGCTTTAAAACGTAGCTAACGCGTTAATAAGGCCAAACGGCATAACCGTATATTTAAACTGGCCGTAACGCGTTCGGAAGGCGGTTTTCCACTTATCGCTTTTCCTAATCCGGATACGGTAATAAGCATCCTTAAGGTTAATTTTCGAAAATACCTTAATAACCTTTAAGCGGTTTATAACCTTTAAGATTAAGGGTAAAAGGTACCAGTTCTTTATCGTAGTTCGATTTAACCCCTTATAATCGACGCATAATCAAAGGTTACCGTCTTTTTTGGGCATAAATAATATTAATACTCCTGTATTTACTTTCGAATAACGTATTTTACCTGCCTTTAAGTTTTCCCATATGTACTTTTTTAACGCTTTTCGTTACGCTTCCGATATGGGATAAATAAGCTCAAATAAAGGCGTTTTTCCTAAGATCAGGTTTATCGGGTATTTTACCCCTAGCAATTAAGGGATTTCCTTCGCAGCTTTTTTTAAAGTATATTCGTTAAAAGTCCTTTAAGTAAGCCGGGAATTTTATTACTCCTTAAGGTAGCTGTTTCCCAAATTCAGGAATACCTAACTTATTTATTAGCTTTATTAGGTTTACGATATAAGCCTATTTACCGGCGAATGCTAAATCTGCGATTTCTTGCTTATCGACTTTTTGTAACGGCCTATATAACCATTTATATGTAGCTATTGTTAATACGATTTTTAGCTTACTTATTCCCGGTCGGGATAATAAGAAATTAAGCGCCTTCCGGTCGCGACGTATCGCGAAATAAATTTGCTAAAACTTTCGTTTAATCCCGTTATTATTCATTATGCTGATAAGGATCTTATATGCCCCGTAATACTTGATATACGCGCCATTGGCGCCGATAAGGCCCGGAATGTCCATAACGATTAATCGGAAACTAAGTTTTTTCGTTAGTTTTTTACTAACTGTATTAACCTGCGTTCCGGTATTTATGTTTACTTGCATTATTATATTCCTTACGTCTTTTTTAACAAATACCTTTCTTTTAAAGGGTAATTTTATTCCGACCGTCTTGCAATCGTTTGCCGAAATGAACTGGACGTATATACCTACTTCAGCTCCTTTTTTAAAATTACGTCTAGGGAATAATTTAATTTATCGTTATATATTATAACGTTCTATACGGCTTTCGGAGGTTATTTTCCGTACGGTCGGGCCCGCAGGGATTTCGTATTCCTTTTAAATTTGCAATTTAAGGCCTTATGGCCTAGCTTCTTATAATTGTAATACTTTAAAGTGCCCTTATGCGAATTAGGGGTATTAGACCTCATGGATTTGCTTCGATTAAAGTTGAATCGGCGATTATCCGATTTTCGAATATAAAATCGCCTACGATCCCTATTGCTTTTTCGTAATACCTTTAGTTTATCCTTTCCCTTAAAGCCTCCTTTTTCGAAAGCGTTAAAATAGGATCGTTTATCTTTATTAATGCCCTTAACGGAGGACGATCGGTTTTTATTCGCCTTTTTCCAGGTATCTTGGTAACGCTTTGCCTTATTTATAACGTTATTAATTCGATCCAGCTTAACGTTCTTATGTAATAAGGTATCTCGTAACCCTAATATTAATTTATAAAAGTAATTAAATACAAGGCGCTTATTATCCCGATTATTTTCCGGGTTTAAAACGTCCGCAAGCTTTATTTTATGGACAAAAGTTTCCATTTAACATAAAAGTTCAGCGGCAATTAATCGGCTTGCTATCGCAATTCCATAAATTACTTTTTATATTTTCAATCGAAAATATTAAGGTTTAAATAACCCTTTTTAATACAGGTTCATAAATCTTCCATTTTTAACTTTTTTTCGTAATTAAAATAATTAAGCGTAACGTAATATAATTGCCAAATATTCGCAATCAGAACGTTTATATATCCTATGGCCCATTAAATATAAATAGTGGCGTTTCGCCCTGGCCGTTCTGCATAAGCTTCGGCTACGGCTTTTATCTAATCTTCTTTTTCTTTAATCGACGTACGTTCGGTAAGTTTCGGGTAGTTATAGTATGGTACCCATTTATCGCTTTTAGGTTTTTGTAATAACGTAATAATTAACTTATAAAGTTCTGCTTTTTTAGCTTATACGATCGCTTGCTATTCGGTTAATCGTCGGAGAAGTTTCGAATGCTATTTATTTTGCTGGCGAATGACCTTTAAATCTGGTTATTACTAAGGGGTTTAAGTTTTTCTTGTTTTAAGTTC
The DNA here is from genome assembly GCA_004154915.1 of Monosporascus ibericus. NCBI lineage: Eukaryota > Fungi > Ascomycota > Sordariomycetes > Xylariales > Monosporascus > Monosporascus ibericus. The sequence continues at coordinate 105,917 of QJNU01000146.1, read as the reverse complement.
CGGGATATCGCGATTACGTTACGCCCATTTTCCGACCGTTTTATTAATAGCTATCGAAATACGTTTCGGCTATATACGTAAAACGATTCGTAATCCTAAAAAGCGTCGCCCTTTCCCTGCTGGGGCTTTTCTATATATACGTATATCGTAGCCGATCGTTCGTCGACTATATTCAGGTCCGCAATTTCTTTTGCTGGTAACTTAAGTTCGTCTTGCATTTTACGTGTTTTACTTTTGGTAGTTATCGCGTTACCTTCCATGGTAAAAATGAAAAAATTATAAGATAAGGGATAGCTGTAAGCTAAAATAAGGTGATCGCTAACCAGTCGCAGAGTGAATTCCAAAAAGTAAGTGTACTAGGTTACTTCCATCTGGCGTCTTCCATTAGTTGCCAGATGGTTATTTATACTAATGGGTGGGTCGGCGACTAGTCGGTCACTAGTTGTAGACTCCTAGGAGCTGTATCCTTACAAATAAGATAACAAATTATATAATATATATAATAACAAAGTAAGTTTTATTTAAAATTTATAACCATACGTATATTAACCAAACATCGTATTAATTAATTAAATTAAGTTTTATTTATTTACAGAATTTAAATTTTAAATTTTAAAAAGTATTAAAAATTAAAAACTTTATATTATTTAATAATTTTAAACTATTATTTTAACCTTAAATTATTTACTTAGTAACATACAGCATCTATATATATACTATTGGATATATTGCGTTTTATTATTTTTTAATAACTTTTGAAGTTCTTGTTTTGTGCTCCACTTAGCGGATGTCCGATTTACCAGCTAAAATGCACTAGTTTTAAGGCTTCATTCTCACATTCTTGTATAAAACAGCTTATAAAAAATTAATAAAAATTAAATTATAGGTTTTAATAAATACTTATATACTACGATTATATTTCTTCTACAAATTTTAATTTTATCTTTTAAATATAACGTAATATATATAAATAAACTAAACGATCCTTTTATAAATATATGAATAGCTATATCTTATACGTACTAATAATAACGTTATATACATAGTTTTGCGTATTTAAAATATAAATTTGAAAACCGTGCAATTTTATCATTTTTTGTTGTTTTTTAAAATTAGAATATGTAATGAGGCGTGAAGGGGGTGGTGCGTGAAGTGGGTCTATGACTTGACATAATTAACCTGCATCTCAATAATGGCCAACCCTTTTTCTAGCCCTCCTAAATATCCATGTTAGTGCAAATCCCACTTGTATTGGTGATTATCTACCCTGAGCCATGACGTCCTAGAGACTTTTCCGAGACGCCTCGAGACATTGCTCTTTCCTATAAAGACGGAACAATATATAGGGAACTAGCAACGGAACCTATCTTCAGGCGTGAAGGACCTAGGCCTAAAATCGGTCGTGGAGGACCGATGCGTCATGACTAATGGCCGGTTGACGTTGTTCTTCTACGTTGACGATATAACCATGATGTACAGGACTCAGTCTATGATCATTTATTTTCAGCAGCAGGTCGAATGCCTTCGGCTTTACGAAGTCGTCTGGACGCCATGGTAATCGAGGCTTGCCAGGTGCTGCGTTCGTGTCATAGGGCCGGGCTCCCAAAAGCTTTGGATTCCATTTTACACCACCGGAGGAGATACCCCATTTATCAGAACTTCAACGTATGAGCAACGAAGCTATCCAGAAATGGGCAACAAGGTGGTTTAACGTGGTTACTGACGAAGAGGATTGGGACTTCCAGGTTGATGAAGAAGAAGCCGAGTCGCCTTAGGGGTATGCTAGTCAATATAGCCTCAACACCAAAAGCCAAGTCCGTGATACGCCCTGACATCCATTGTATCCGCTGCGTGGCCATCCATTCCACTGGTGTGGTGCGTGGAGTGGAATGCGTTGCTTTCAACTATGGTTAAATGGAGAAATAAGAATATTTGATCTCTTGTTACACTGCAGGAACCAGCGTCTTCTTATTATACATCAACCTAATGGCTCGATCTAGTGAGATCAATAGTGATACACACCCCCTGGAAATAAACTTACACAGTAGCACAAACCCAACTAATGCCGCCCACCCCGGTACCGGCACCGGTACTGCTGCTCCACCCCCAGCTTCATCCCCGCATTCCAGAGACCCACTAGACTGCCGGCATTCCTGACCGTGCCAAGTCCGTAGCACCCAATGAGACTTCGAGCTCAGCCCACTAGTACCAATGATTTCAACGACATACCTTGCATGGATCGTTGCTACTCCAGATATTCTTCGCGATGCAATGACACCTTTTTGCCGCCTACTGCGATTTTCAAGTGGCGATGAATTATTTACATTTCTTAGTCAATCCCGATGGGGGTCAAGATATGCTCAAGGTGCCTTCGTTTGACCTCGAGCATTTTACAGAAGCCGTGTCCCATTTCGAGGTTTGGCTGGACCAACGGAGTTCTGTTTCGTGTGCGATCCTCATTGGCAGTTTTATGCTTTCGGCTGCCGTGGCCTGGGGCTGGTATTCTGGGCATAGTAGACGAGGCACGATAATCCGAGCGATTCTGCTCCTTTTGGGATGTCTCCTCGGTATCTCAAGCCTCATCAAGGGGCAGCGGGCTACAAACACAACCTCTACTTCGAGCCCCGTGTTCACGGTACCCGCTAATGCTAACGAGGGCCAGCCTGTCATTCCCAACATTATCGATCCTCAGGCTGTCGATCCACAGTCTGTCTGTCCGGGATACAGGGCCGTGAACGTCGAGACGACGGCCAACGGCTTAAAGGCAGATCTTATCTTAGCAGGAAGGCCTTGCAACGTCTACGGGAACGACATTAGCGCACTAAGTCTTCTTGTCGAGTATCAAGCGGTTGACCGACTACATGTCGAGATACTGCCGAAGTTCATTGGCCACGAGAATTACACTTGGTTTGTCCTTCCTGAGGAATTGATACCGAAGCCTGTCGTTGAGGCGGGGTCCGATGAATTCATTTCTAAGAGTGATATTGAGTTCTCTTGGATTAACGACCCGACTTTCTCATTCACTGTCAAAAGGAAATCCACAGAAGATGTCCTGTTCACAACCGAGAAAACCCGGATCGTGTATGAAGACCAGTTCATCGAATTCGGCTCACCTCTCCCAGAGAACTACAATCTTTATGGACTAGGGGAGGTTATTCACGGATTTCGGCTTGGAAACAATTTCACCAGTAGGTGTGGCGCGGACCACGCGGGGCCATCAGGATGTCTAACTGGGCCTAGGGACGTTTTTCGCAGCGGATGTCGGCGACATTATAGACGCGAACATCTACGGGAACCATCCGTTCTACTTGGATACGCGCTACTTCGAAGTGGATGAAGAGACGGGAGACTTGACTTACACGGCAAAAGCAACGGACAAATCAGCTCAGTACAAGTCGTTCTCCCATGGCATTTTCCAGCGCAACGCTCATCCGCAGGAAGTGCTTCTCCGCGAGTCTAACATCACCTGGAGAGCATTGGGTGGTAGCATCGATCTCTACTTCTTCCAGGGCCCGACGCAGGATGAGATCACGAAGGCCTATCAGAAGAGCGCTGTTGGCCTCCCAGCCATGCAGCAGTATTGGACCTTTGGATATCACCAGTGTCGATGGGGCTATAATGACTGGGCAGAACTCCAGGAGGTTTTGGATAGCTTCGAGAAATTTCAGATACCCCTCGAGACAATCTGGAGTAAGTGTCAACGCATTTAATGGCCTGCGGCTAGTTTCAATGTGGTTACTTACAAAAGCCATAGGTGACATTGACTACATGAAACAGTATCGTGATTTCGAAAACGACCCGGTCCGCTTTTCCTATGACGAAGGAGCCAAATTCCTAGCTCGTCTGCACGAAAACAAGCAGCACTACGTTCCTATCATCGATGCCGCAGTATATGCGCCAAATCCGGAGAACTCATCCGATGGCTATCCACCATTTGATAGGGGGGTCGCTCAGGACGCATTCATCCTGAATCCCGATGGGTCGCTCTACATCGGTGAGGTGTGGCCGGGATATACAGGTAAGTTTGATGCTATATGCCTAGAATAGAAGGCTAAGTATAGCTTAGTGTTTCCTGACTGGATTGGTGCCGTCTTCAATGGAACTGGCGCCAATCGGTGGTGGACGTCTGAAATCGCCGAGTATTATAAGAAGGTCAAGTTTGACGGTATCTGGATCGATATGTCAGAAGTTTCGTCCTTCTGTGTGGGAAGCTGCGGCAGCAAGGGCCGGTCATTGAACCCGATCCATCCACCGTTCTCGCCGCCGGGAGGACCCGAAAATGTGGATCTAACCCATCCCGAAGGCCTCAACGTGAAGAGCGCGATTGAGGCAGCAGCAGCCTCTTCATCCGCTAGTTCCGACGCCGCATCAGTTGCGGGGACAGTAGAGCCCACTTCTCCCACTTCCTATCTCCGCACGAAGCCCATTCCAGGAGTGAGGAACGTGAACTATCCTCCTTACACGATCAATAACTTTCACGGAGATCTAGCTGTCAAAACCGTCAGTCCCAATGCGACCCATCATGGCGGTATTCTCGAGTATGACGTTCATAATCTCTTCGGACATCAGATTCTGAATGCCACGTATCATGCACTGCTCAATCTCTTCCCAACACAACGGCCTTTCATCATCGGGCGATCACAGTTCGCCGGGTCCGGCAAGTGGGCTGGTCACTGGGGGTAGGTGAACAATTTAATCGATTCGTTTGAGGGTACGGTTTGCTGACCCCCCTAACAGGGGGGATAACTACTCCCTCTGGGCTTTCATGTACTTCTCTATTCCGCAAGCGCTGTCCTACTCGCTCTTCGGCATCCCAATGTTCGGAGTCGACACCTGCGGCTTCGCCGGGAACGCGGACCTCGAGCTGTGCTCGCGCTGGATGCAGCTCTCCGCGTTCTTCCCCTTCTACCGGAACCACAACGTGCAGGGGGCGACGAGCCAGGAGCCGTACGTCTGGCCGGCCGTGGCGGACGCCGCGAGGGCCGCCATGCGGATCCGCTACGCGCTGCTGCCGTACCTGTACACGACGTTCTACCTGAGCCACTCGACGGGGTCCGCGATGATGCGCGCCCTGGCCTGGGAGTTCCCGGACGAGCCGTGGCTCGCGGGCGCCGACCGGCAGTTCCTCCTAGGCGGCGCGATCCTCATCACGCCTTGCCTGGTCCGGGGCGCCGCGACAGTCGACGGCGTCTTTCCCGGCATCGGCTCCGGCACCGTGTGGTATGACTGGTACAACCAGACGGCCATCTTGAGCGTCGCCGCCGGCCAGAACGTCACGATTGACGCACCGCTGGGCCATATCCCCGTTTACGTGCGGGGCGGAAACGCCATCCCGATGCAGGAGCCGGGGTTGACGACCGCCGGCGTCAGGGCGAGTCCGTGGAGCTTGTTAGTAGGGCTCGATAGGAATGGGAGGGCGTCGGGTGGCCTTTACCTCGATGATGGCGAGAGTCTCGTGCCGGATGCTACTACATGGGTTGATGTAGGTCTTTTCCACTCCCTCAACGCGAAGAGGCGCTGCTGACTAGCGATTATAGTTTACCGCGGCTCACAGGTCGCTTAAAGCGACGCCGCGGCGCGAGTTCGTAGATACTAATTCACTCGGTAATGTGACTGTCATGGGGATCAAGAGGGATGTGACTACGGTGAAGTTCAACGGCATCGCCCTTAAAGACAGCCATTGGGGGTTCGACGATTCGAAACATTTGCTGAAGGTCCGGGGCTTGGATACGTCGACGGCTACTGGTGCCTGGAGGACTGAGTGGGTTTTGAGTTGGTCATGAGTCTCGTGTAGTCGAGAGATTACGTGGTATTATTACTACTCCATGGGGAGGGCAGTTGGTTCGTGACACTTGACTATAAGGGTATGTTATGAGTGGACCCGAACGTATTCATTTCACTACAGTGAGACATCGCCTGTGTTGGACCCTAGGTGCCGGTGCATTGTCATCCCAGACCTTCCTGAACCCCATCCAAGTGCTATGATTGGTCACCTGCACATTAAAACCGCATTTATCTACGGTTAGCAGTATTCTCTTGCTTCACGCATTCCATCGCAGCGTAGGAGGGTATTAGGATCCGGCAGGGGCGCGCCCCGGATAAGCTGCGGCGAATCGTATGATTCTAGGCTGATTCTAGGGAAAAGATCACGTTTCCTGAGTCATGCCAATTGTTAAAGCAATTGTAAAGGTTGCTTATCCTATATGAGATCATATCGTCAGAGGAATTACAACGCGATATGGCTGCTTTCTATGAACTATTCTCGGTAACAGAGCAACCATCTGTATCGAATTTGCCCCTGAAATGCACACAAGCCATATTCGACTGTCTCTTTGGATTTCAAATGGAGGAAAGATATCATGAGTTATGTTGGTGTGATTATCTTTCCTGTCATCCCAGTGGCTGCCGGGTTACATTTGGAGTTATCCAAACGTGGTCCTATGCCACATATTGCCTGGAGTGTCAAAGGCTGTCTGTCAATGATGCTACGATTACAGAAAAGGCACTCATTAAGCGATTAAGCCAAAATTATGAAATTGCTCTATTATTTCTTTCGCTGGACACTCTGGCTGCATAAGACGGAGTGCTGGACGTTGCAATGTTGGAAGGCTTTATATCAGTGCATGTGGTATAAAAGGGAGGAGACACCCCGAGAGCTTGCTAGATGATAGTATTGCATAAACGGGGCTGCCCATGAAACGTGCCTCAAATAATTTATTTATCTCTTACTCAGCTGACAACGTACGTCATATGTAGCTAGCAAACGTGATCGCCAGCTGAATATATACCCGGCAACCCAGATTGCTCCTGAGGGTAACCTCGGGTCGCTATTTGCGCTGCAGTTATCATTAGACCGTTGTAGGACCAGTTTTGGCAAACTGTTCCCCGACCATAGGCCAGTGTGCCATCAGTTCTGGCTGCATATCATGGCATCGGCAATGGCCGTCGTCCTCTCGACACCTGAACTCCTGGAAGGGATATTCCTCCAATGCGACATCCGGAGCATTCTCACTTCTGCCCAACGGGTCTGCAGGCAATGGCACGAGGTCATCGTCTCGTCGCCGGCCGTGCAGACGCACCTGTACTTCCGGCCCGGGCCGCCGCCGTTGCCATCGCACGGCTCGACCCTCAACCCGCTGCTCTCGGAGATCTTCGCGCCCTTCTTCGCACCCTTCGTGATTAACACGTCGGAGGGCTTCTGGGACCGCACCGAGATCGAGTCCCTGCCGCTGGCACGGAACCCGGGGCCGTTCATGCGTGCGGACGCCAGCTGGCGGTCGATGCACGTGCAACAGCCGCCGCTGCGGGCGCTCGGCGTCGTGACGCCGTCGGAGAACGTGTCCTTCCTGCACGAGAGGGAAGTCCGCATGGGGGACCTGTACGACCACGTGGTACGGATCCTAACGCGCCCGGGGCAAGGCTGGCGGATCCTGTGGAGGGAGAGGCGCACCCTCGAGGACCACAGGACGCTGCTGGAGGATTTCAACTCCGACTGCACCAAGGAAATACTGCGGGAGGTCGATGTGGTCCTGGTCCGCAGCTCGGGCCCCTTCCGTTCCACCACGGTACTTGCCTCTGACCGGGAATTCATGGCGAGATTCACCCATCCCACCGCGCTCAAGTCGAGGCTCCTGAATGTGACGCCTCCAAAACGAATCAGGGGAAGGATGTCCCGTCGCGAACAGCGGGAGTTATAGTCCACGTAATACATACTCTCCAGGGGAAGACATTACGTAGCAGTCCCATCCTCAGCTCCCTCCCTATATCAGCATATCGTCGATAAGGGCAGCTATGAGAGATCAGGAAGGCAGATAAGATTAGCCTACTAGGGTATACTCCCAAGGAGGAGGTGAAAGCTCACTGGGGACTTAAGGCGCTATGGCAATTATCGGCTCCGCCTGTCTCTGTCGGATCATGGGGACACATTCAAGCCATTCAATGTAGCTCATTATGAGATATTGACATTACACACTAATGTGCGACTGAAGAAGTAATCATTATCAGGTTAACCCTAAAAGGTCCTAGCTAGAAGAGGAAGGGTGTGATGCCTCCTTAAATACATGGGAAGACAGCTGTAGATGAGAAAAGGCGATACCGGAGTTGGCTAGTCCCAATATAGTGTCTGAATTATTGGGGCTAGAACCGAGCTAGGTTGGCCTCTCCTTAGCTAGGTCCGACACACATGAATGCTGAATTACGGCGAGAATCGGGCACCAGTGTTTAACTTAATGGCAGGAGCACTAGCCTTAAAAACCGATTTTAGAGTCGAGTTTCTTGGGGCTGTTTGGAATCTTGGGGTGTTGCATGAATCATCCGATTCATTGAACAGAGAATTCATTCCGCTTATCAATGTAGGTGTGAAGTCATACGTCAAAGCACATAGCACAACAGTCAAAGTCCGCACAAGAAAATTAGATCGTTATTTCCCATCCGCTAGAACTGTCTCGTCAACGAACACAGATTGGTCTCAACCACCTTACGTGTGACCAATGAGACCCTCCTGAGGGGCGTTATCGGGGTTGATATCCGTGCCGGCGAAGCCCAGCGCCTCGTTCCAGGCGTTGGCGGTTGTCTCGTCCTTAGGACCAGTGGAGAGCTCGGCCTGTGCGGTCTCGCAGGCCGCGACAGCGTCATCGGCGGCGCCGCAGACGTTGACCAGCTGGTCGCAGATGCGGTTGAAGATGATGGCCGGGTTCAGCGCCTCCTGCTGGCCCTGGTTGACCACGGGGTCGATGGCCTGGAAGGTGAACTCGCCGGGCGCGCGGCCGTTGAGCGACTCCTCGAACTTCACCGTCGGGACGCAAGTGCCGAAATCGAGGCCGAGCGACGAGGCCTCAAACCCCAGGAAGGTTCCCGTGACGGGGTCGCTGACCGCTCCAGTGCCCTCAGCGATCTGTTAAAATGGGTTAGTGAACTGCTCTCCAGACTTTCTCAGATGGGAATGTTGCCAGGCCACTTACAGCTCCGTTCCCGGCGTTGTTGTTGTTGTTGTTGTTGTTGTTGTTGTCGGCTTGTCCACCATTATTGGCATTGCCGTTTCCGGCATTACCGCCTGCTGCAGGAGCACCACATTGAGCCGGTGTACCAGCATTGCCGTTATTGGCATTATCGTTGGCGTTGCCATTGTTTCCGTTTCCGTTGCCGTTATTGTTTCCGTTTCCGTTTCCGTTTCCGTTTCCGTTGCCGTTGTTGGCTCCACCATTTCCAGCATTGTTTCCGTTGTTGGCGCCAGCGCCGGCGTCGGCCGCGGCACCATTGACGGTAAAGTTGGACTAGAAATACCGAGTTAGTAACTATTGCTCGGATACCCATCGTTCAAAAAATGACAGCCCTGAATAGCCCTCCAAAAAGGAGGAGAGGTTGCGTCAAGCGCACAAAAACATACAACACCAGGGATTCGCTGGTCGTCACCGACCCAACTACTGATCTGGCCCTACGCGGTTTATCTAGGGGAGAGCGGACGGGATCCCGAGTTTTCCGACGTGGTATGGTCGTATGTGACAGTGACGCCGCTTGCGGCTCCTTATGAAGCCGCCTTCGCGACGTCTCCATGAGAGGCCATGGTCCACAAGGGATCCAGGAGGATAGGGGCTAACAGAAAGCACTTACGAAGCCTTGAGCAATCATGACCTCGGCGACACTGAGGCCATTGGCATCAAATGGGGTCTGGAGAGAAAGCTCCGAGTTGGCATTCTCGACATCCGAGCCGACAACGGCGGGGTCGACCAAGGGGACGACACCCCTCAGCTCCTCAGTCGCAGGCAGGCTGGCGTCGCCGCAGATGTTGGGTACGTTTGTAGCGAAGGGATTGAAGTTCTGCTCTGCAGCCACGAGCTCCCGGGCAGCGGCAATGACCTGGGCGTCGTTACCGAGGGTGGCGACGATGTCATCTGCAAGGGAAAGCTTGCCGCAGGGATCGGCGGCGCCGAGCAGGACACCCGGCACGGCACCGGACAGAGTCGCGGCCTCGCCCGGGTTACCGAAGTTGCCCAGCGCCTGGATCGCGGCGACGGGGGCCTGTTCCTGGCCGAATCTGGCTTCGGCCACTGCCAGAACGGCGGAAATAAGAGTAGCCTTGGTATACATGGTAATGGCTGTTGAGGTTGACGGGACTATGTCGGCGACGAGAGAAAAGTAGAAGTGGATCTAGGGAAAATAACGACTGAAGACCGACCGAGCGGCTATATATTAAAGAAGGACGAGAGAATGGAACAAAAAGAGGTCACAGAACTAGCTGCAAGAACGGAAGTAGAAGGCGAGGCTGGAGCTGGATGCGGGAAAGGATCAGATCTCATGGAGGTTTCTTCGGGGAGCCAGACATATATATACCAGAGCTGCCAGCGTCGAAAAGGGGCCGGACGCCAAACGTTCGGCGGATCTGGCACCGAGACCAGGTCTTTGGCGAACGCTTAGTGCAGATCACAGCATGTTCTAGCACCGTGATCTGATGCTTGCACGAAACGCCTCGTTTGCTTAGCCATAGATATCGCAATGTGACGCGGTTCGTCCCATTTCCAAAAGCCGGGCCTATCTCGAAAACGGAATCATGGCGTCGCTGGATTATACCGAGCCAAGGGCGTCAACGCGTCTCATCTGAGGAGAAGAAACAGGAGTCAGGAGTGCGTTGCTGCTTCAGGGCACCCCTAAGCTACGACCAAGGCTGAGGATTTGGGATATTAGTCTCCCCAGATAAGTAAGTGCCCGTCAGCCAAGAAAGCAATATCCTGGACCGCCGAGTCTAGAGCCCCGGGGTGTGGGGGGACATGGGCTTCCGGAAAATTTAAGGCCAGTCTCTATCGAGACCTGTACAGATCCGAGGGCAGATGTCGATGCCTTTGACTATCCGATCTATTTTCGGAACCTGGCGACTAACATCAACACTTAACTATAGCGCAGCATCCCTACCAAATGTGGCTTAATATAAGCTTCAAGCTTTATATTTAGTACATATTCAATGCATTGTCGTTCTCCCTCAAGCCTATCATCTGAGCGGCGGCTTCCGTAGACCCTGCCGATATAACGAGCAAAAGATGGATGCGCGAAGTAACCTGGAGTCGGATCAGTTCTAGCCGGAGCTCCTGGAGCCGCTAACGCACGTGGGTACCATTGCTCTACCCACCAATCAGCCCTGCTGTAGGCGCCCCGCCTTGGGCAACCCCGGCGCTAGAGCCGCTAACAGTAGCTTGGTACCCCCTGTTCAGGGCTCTGAAACGTTTTAAGCAGGGCGTCTCCGAGACACCTACTGTTTGATCTGTCCGCAACCCTTCTTGGTTATTAAGCGAGTTATAGAACGAAGACCGCTCTCTGTCTTCGAAGCTGCGCTACCCATCTGCTTAATGCCGTCAGCGCCTCGGGAGACGCCATGCCGGCGTAGGCGTCGCTTAAAGCGCCAGGGTAGCCTCAATTATCAGTGCACGTCGCCAGGATCCTGCTGACATTAGTATGGGCTACGTGGTTAGTGGCGGACTCGCCATGATAGCCTCCGACTCGACAGCACAACGTTTCGACCTGCGACATACGAATTTTCCTTTTTCTTGCCGAGTTGCGGCTGATCTTAGAAGGTTTGTGCTGATTATCCTGCTAATTGCAATGGGATGGTGGCACTTACCATGAGGATGTAATCGAAAATTTCCAGCGGACTTCGGCATGTGGTTTTGTCTAATACTGACAGGGTGCTCCTGTCGACCTACCCGTGAACGCCAGCAGGCAATAAGCCGGTTCCATTTGTCGTTACCGTCCCCGTTAGCGAGGAATGAGTAATATTTCAGGCCGAACCATTTCCATTAATGAGGTAATCTTAAACTGATCTCGTCTCACCTCTTTAATCTGCCGGGTAGAAACAGCAGAAACTTGGTAGAATAGGGGTACTGACTATAGCCAGGACCAACGTTTCCCATTATGGATAAGAACCCCCTGTTTGGTATTGTCCGATCTCAGCTGAGGTCTTGAAGAAACGTTTCCCATCGATGCCCTCATATTTAAGGGTTGTCTTTAAGAATCATTGTCAGCCCATTTGTTATTTGCGCCTAAAGACATGGTACATGTCCGCCTCCTACCGTTCTCCTTAGCTAGCTTTTCCGCACAACTGCTATGACAATACAAGCAAGTCATTATCGGGGTTTGAATAAGAAGATGAAAGCGATCACTCAATTTTTAATATAGTGTACTAGCAAAAAGCAAAATCGGTCAAGAAGAACATCCAACAAGTTCATTCACCGTCCACCCACCACTAGAGGTGAATCTCAAGCGTCCTCTTCACGGGCATTCTCAGTTCGCTTGTAACCGAAATCCCTTGCGACTCTATGAAACAAGCTGGCTAAGGAGCATGAAGTTGCCATCTGGTTCTGGTAAATCCACATCGTACTTTCAAAGGGAGTGGTATTAGAAATATCCCCAGACTCCTTACGAGGGCATCAAATAGCCTTACTAGAAAGCGTTCTCTGTCTAATAGTTGAACGATTGAGATACCGGTAGGCTCTTAGGTTCCATCTCACCAATGTGATTTTTATAAAGCCTGGCATTCTGCTGGATCAATTGGTCTTCTGTCCTCAACGGCTTGGGAGACAGCAGAATAAACTAGAAGAGACCAGAAGAGGATTGGAAGCAACAGAATTTACTGCTTGAATGCAGACACCACCTTTGGATACCATGAATATATATTCCTTTTGGCGCTTACATACGTTAACTTGATGTTCGAGATTCGTAACGGTTAAGGGGACGGTTGAGATTTGGCATGTAGCTAGGTAAGTCCAGGAGAGTAGAATGTGACCATTTCATGCATGCCACATATTGATGCACGGCATCAGATGCTTTAAAATAAAATGTTCCAATGTCAAGCGGAAGGCCGCGTACAGTTACGTTATCGCGGGATTGTATTTCATTTTCGGGGCAGGTGGAGACATCGGCCGGCCTGTTTGAGTTTCGGCCAACGATGGGGCACCTCGTGGCACGATGAAACACTACCTCGTCCGCCTTCTCAAAACCACTATCTACCTTCGCACAGCATCAGCGGGGGTATATCCATTTTAGTCCCACAGGCACAACCTCTCTCCCTTCTTACCTATTTCCTCCGTCTCTCCTCCAGAAAACGCACTCCCCAGAGGACCCCACAATGGCGTCATCCGAGGAGACTCTACTATTCCCCGCGTCCCTCATCTCGGCCGAGGTCACCGGATCCCTGCCGGCGGGCTTTGTCATCCGGCCGCTGTCGCGCGGCGATCACGCCCGGGGCTTCTACGATGTGCTCAGCGTGCTGACGTGGGTAGGGGACCCGGCGCCGAGCGAGGCCGAGTTCCGGGCGCGGTTCGACGAGATGACCGCCGCCGCGGGCACGTACTACTTCTTGGTAATCGAACATGTGGGGCGGATAGTCGGCACCGGGGAGCTGGTTATTGAGAGGAAGTTGTGAGTCCCTCTTTTCTTTTCCTCAGACCCGCCCTCTGCCGTCTCCTGTGTCGAGCCCCCACTTTGAGTTTTAGAGAGCCAGTCCACTCACCCGCATGCTCACATACATAATATAGCATCCACAAACACGGCAAGGTCGGGCACGTCGAGGAGATCGCAATCGCGAAGGAGCACCAGGGCAAGGGGCTGGGCTTCGCGATGATGCGGGCGCTGGGCTCAGTCGCCGCGGGCACGAAGTGCTACAAGACGATCCTCAACTGCGGCCTGCGCAACGAACCCTTCTACGCCCGGTGTGGGTACCGGAATTCGGGCATTGAAATGTCGCGATACCTCGAGGAGGAGGCGGCGGATCCCTACCGTCGCGGCTGAGGTTGGGGCTGAAACGGAGAGCGTATCTGTGTAGAAGGGCAAGCTGCAGTCGGGATTAAGTTGCTTATTGGAAGGCCTGTAGAAATCTATCATGCAAATGCCTTAAGTATTAGTTCTCTCACGCAAAACGGAAACCGTCTGGGTAAGTTGATACGGTTTATGGGAGGTTATAAGAGCAAGGTTTAATGCATTTTGAGGATTAGCTTCTGTATCCTTACGTCTCGATCTCCGTTCCGCTCTGGCTTAGTAGTGTCTAGCGATTACCCTTTGAGATGGGTCAGGCATCAATAATATCCTTGGTTGGGAGCCTCGAAGATCGAACCGCACGGTGTTCGTTGCCTTGTTTACAAGTTACCTCTGACAGGGCCTATCACGGCTGTAACCTGTAACCATCCGCATGAACCAGTTCCCTGGGTGGATCGATAGGCTTCTGGCGATGCGGGGACTGCACATCCTTTCATCGAGATGCATTGGCCGAGCCAGGCATCTCTGCATACAGCGTAGGTTTAGTAGCGAATAAGAAGAGCGTACCTGACATACGACGCACGTGCTCTGAGAAACACGATGATGTCAGACACTATGTTAGATCGAATTGTTGGACAATTGGTTTTCAATTATTTTCCTCCTCTACCCCAAAAGATGTAGCTAGGAAACCATACCATGCCATGCTACCTGATATGGCGAAACAGCAGTGCTAACCCTCCCTGAAATTCCCAGATATATCAATGAGCCTCGCGGCGATGATGTACGACGACGGCTTGACCCCATGACCTTTCCCAGTTTATCCCGTCGCGCATCCTTTATCCCATCCCAAGCGCCAATAACTTTTTTTTTATTAATTTTTTTATTGTCTAACCCTGATATCATGTCTGCTAGAGGCCTGCCTTCTCTAACTCCATGAGCTTAAAAAACAGCCGACCGAAGAGCGTCGAAAGCAAGTTGAGATGCAGCAGCGCGCCATCGCTGAACGCTTTCAGCGAGAGCTGCGGTTGCTGCTACTCCTCGGGACGTGGTAGCTCGCGCTGGGGGCACTCGGGTCATACCCCCGCGCGCCGTGGGGCTGCAGTACGGTGACGCCTCCCCGGTGGCTGTAGCTGGAGTTGTCATCCTTGGCTTTGCGGTCCCTGTACTCGCCCGCCATGTAAGGTGACGAGCCGCGGGAGGAGTCCGTGGTGCTGCCGGTCCGGGCCGACGACGAGGAAGTACTACCCCTGGTAGACGACGACATGCTGCTGGCGATGGAGATGGCGGAGGTTTTGTAGGAGGAGCGGTTGTCGACGATGACAGTGTATCTTGAAGACGATGACTTGGAAGAGCCGTATGTGCCGGAACTCATGCTTTGATGGTTGTGCAGAGGAATGGGTTGACCAGTCTTCTCTGATCTGGGCTCAAGGATTGTGTGTGTTGGTGTAGTCTTGAATTGATGTGGACTGACTGGGCTTTGGATTGTGATGGGGATGGGAGGGGATCTGGGAAGTAGGGATCAACTTGAATGTTTTATATACTTTCACATGAGCAACGGAGTGAGCACATGGTGCCCAAGACGAGAAGATATGGTCGACAAACACATAGTGTAGGACAGCGCAAGGACGCGATATGAGCAATGCCCCAGGCAGACAACTTGGGCTTGTCCTCAAACATAGAGGCCTACATGGAAAACAAACGCATTCACCGAAAAACACCAAGGTGACTCATGTACGACGTTGAGCATGAGGCCCAAGACTAAACAGTATGGCGATAGATATGAGGCAGAAATTAGGCACTCGTTGCGGTTTGCCCCAGTCTGTCCAGATGACCGGGAGTGGGTCCCATGCCGGAGGCGTAGGTAACAGGGCCCACCATGGCAGGACTACGAGACTAATAGTTATAGGCAATTGAGAAGATTCAAAAGGACAAAAAGAAAGAGTCGAAAAGGTATTAGCGGGTTGTAGTTAGAATATCAATTGCAAGGGAGTGGCAGTGAAGAAAGCCAAGCGACGGTCCTTGTGCCTGAAGGCTTAGCAAGGCGTTTGGTGTGCCTCCTGGGTTTTTACAGATAGCACACCGACGAGGTGGCGAACTCTTGGGCGCTCTGTTCGTTTTGAAACTTCGAGACCTACATGTGCGGCTTACATCCCCTTGCAGTAATGTGATTGACTAGCGGCATCGCCTGGGGCTGGGGCTGGTGCTGAAGGGCTACATAGCAATTGACGAACGAGAGAGAGAACGGATGAGATACGATTCCCCAACGGGCTGTGGCTGGCTGGCGTTCATCACCAGCTGAGGACGGTAGGGCAGGTGCCTGATGGGGCCAGGCGGTGGTCAATGAATATGTCGCGCTGTACTTCCAGGACCATTCCTGTTACGGCCTAGGACCCCGTTGTAGTTCTCATATAGCTGTAGGTACCTTGATGATTGCTACCACTGCGATAATCGCTGATCTTTTATGCCCTGTAGCGGAGCGATAGGAGGTGCAGGCGTTATAATTCCCTTCACACACAACTTCGAAAATTTATAACAAATCAATACCAACGTTAATACTTATACTTTTATATCGTTTTATGCGGATGTTAATGCTCCATTCAATGATTACGTTAGGTTCCTCCGTAATGCAAAAAGGAAAAATTCGGACCGAAGCAAATTATTCAGGTTATATTTAGATTGAAGGGGGATATGAATTCTGACCGCCGCCTCCGGCCTTGCTTTGGATACAAAATTGCTTCGGTGAACCGTCCAAGACGTTATGTGCCTCGTAGGTAGATTAGATACCTTAGTATTAATAAGCAGACAGGGCAAACACTGCAAATTGATGTGCCTGAAGGAGGCGCAGGGTGAATGCCTTGCATCGCATGACTCATCAACGAGCACGCAGAGGTAACAGCGCCCTAACTGGATAGTCTTTTAGTTTGCCATATTTGTTCAGGTAGAAGCCTCTGGGAACCTACGTTACTTTTTAAGGTAATGATGATAATAGTTGAATCGGGGCTTGTCACAGTGATTTGCTCGTCCGTTTCTACCAGGAGACTGGCATTGGTCTGGCCATGGTGAGGGAGAGAGATGCGACAATCGTAGTTAGCCCCCATACGCGTTCCAGCGGTCTTGATGATGGTCAAAGTCCCGATTCCAGAGATGCTGGTAGAAGTAGGCTTTTCATATTCCTGCATCTTTTCTAATAACCATCGCTGGGAGAATCTTTCTCTGTAGCTAGTAAATCTCCTTGGGAGCATCTGGAACGTTTTACGATTGGACATATTGCTAGTTACGTCATTCACAATTGCGGTTCTATGCATGCATCCGTAACTCAAGTCGGCATGTGCAAGTCATGTAGCATTGTGTCCAATGAGCCTGTTGGACTGTTTCTGGGTGGCTATTAGTAACCAGGGACATTTAACCCAATAGAAGCCAGTATTCCTAGTCGTCGGCATGGCTTACTTACACCTAGGGATCATGGCACACAGGTATTTCAACGGCTTTAGCGATGATTCGAATATCAAACGTCTCACGCAGCTATTCGTGCAAAACTCGCCAAAATTATGAGAACTGTGAGGATACGGGTCGCAATTTGGGGTACGATGTTGTTCTCTGATTGATCTGTCTGTTTTTGTATGTTCCTGTAGGTGGGAAAGGTGTGGGAGTACGAAGGTCTAGCTACGTATGTACAAATAGTGGCCTTGACGCGTCAACCCCACCGTTGCTCTAGTGACCCACCACTAGATTTCTATTAGCTTCCGACGAGGCAAATGTTCCCCATCCTTGCTGTTGATTTAGCTCACCAACATAGTTGGTATCATTACTACTGCACTGGCGAAGTGATCTCCAGATGCTCAGGGCGAGCATGAAAACATTTGCGCTGTTCCAAAAGACCCTCTTGTATCACAGTACGATAGGGAGATTCGAGGGCTTGAATTGAAGATGACGAAGAGCACATTACTTCACTGACTAGAGTAGTTTGCGAATTGGCTGTTCGAGTCGATATCGACCTCCCCCGTATCGAGCCGTACCTTGACGATGGCCATATGCCCACTTTCGGTGGCTTATAATAGCGGCGTCTGGCCATAATCGCACTTTGAAGCGACATGGACACAGGGCCGTGCCCGAGCTATTACGCAGGCGTCGAGAGGCAGCTTGAATGACGCCTTAACAGTTTTCCCCGCCTATCATATTACCCTGAGGCCACGAGAGTCGAGTCGCTTGAGGATTCTACCGAGTGGAAGTAACCGCTAATGACTGATTATCGTCTGTAAATAAGAACTCAAGTGGCTTCTAATTATACGCTGAGTTCTTTATTTGTTTGGGTTTTCTTTATTGAACAATGAAGCTCTCAGATAAGCTGAATGTCAACACGGACGAGTATCCCCGGCTCTTTTCCATCGACCTTCAAAATAGCGGTTCACTGCTCCTGTTCCTTGCTACGCATCTCCTCGCTCTCTGCGCCAACAAAAACTCCATCACATTTCCTCCGGCCCGTGCTGCAGCGGCTATCACTCTTTCAGTGATTGGGAGCTCAGATCCTTTTATCGCAAACAAAAGCTCCATCACTTCCTTCGCTTGGTCCTCATTCTCTGCTGCAGTCACTACCACTCCTTCAGTAATTAAAAGCTTATCCCCTTTCCGCTCGAACAACAGCTCCATCGTCTCTTTTGCCCTCATGCTATTCCCCGCTGCGGCGGTCACTACTCTTTCAGTGATTGGGAGCGTATCCCCTTTCCACTCGAATAAAAGCTCCATCACGACCACCGCCAAGCATTTATTCCCTGCTGCAGCGGTCAACACTTCTTCAGTAATTGGGAGCCTATACCCTTCCCACTCGAACAACACCTTCATCACTTCATCCGCACGAAGCTCATTCGCTGCTGCGGCGGTCGCTACTCTCTCAGTAATTAAGAGCTCATCTCCTTTTCGCTCGAACAAAAGCCGCATCGCGTCTTGCGCCTCCCATCTATTCCCTGCTACAGCGGTCACCACTTCTTCGGTAACAGGTAGCCTATCCCCATTTCGCTCGAAGAACAGCTCCAACAATTTTTTTGCATGATTCTCATTCCCTGCTGCGGCAGCCACCACTCTCTCGGTGATTAGAAGCTCAACTCCTTTTTGTTCAAGTAAAGCCTCCATCACCTGAGACCCGTCGAAAGGATTCGCTGCTGCGGCGCTCACTGCATCTTCTGTAATGGGGAGCTTGGCTCCTCTTTGCTCAATAAAGAGCTCCATCACGCTTCGTGCGTGGTATGTATTCTCTGCTGCAGCCGTCACTACCCTTTCAGAAATTGGTAGCTTGTTTGCCTTTCGCTCAAAGAAAAGCTCTATCACTTCTCTCCGCCCATTTTTGGCTAGGGCTATCGCTTCTGCCTCAGTAAGTACGCGTAGTTCGTCTCGTCTTTGCTTAAACCAAAGCACCGATGCTCTTGTCTCGTCGTACCAATAACCTGTTATAGCCGTCATTAGTCCTTCAGTGGTGATTGGGAGGTCGGTCCCTTTCCGCTCCAACAAAAGATCCATCACCTTCCTCGCTTCGTACTCATCGTCCCCTATTATAGTGGCAACCACTCTTTCAGTGATTGGTAGCTCGTCTCCCTTTCGCCCGAACAAAAGCTGCATCAGTTCGCTTCCCTTTCTATTCCCTGCTGCGGTAGCTACCACTCTTTCGGTGATTGGAACCTCGTCTCCTTTCTGTTCAAACAAAAGCTCCATAACTTCCTTCGCTTGGTCCTCATTCTCTGCTGCAGCCACTACCACTTCTTCTGTAATTGAAACCTCGGCTCTTTTTCGCGCAAATAATAGTCCCAGCACCTTTCTCCCCTCATACCTATTCCCTGCTGCGGCGGCCACTATTCTCTCGGTGATTGGAAGCTGGTATCCCTTTTGCTTAATCAGAAGCTCCATCATCATTGCTCCATCCGTATTCCGTGCTGCAGCAGTCATCACTCGTTCGGTGACTGGGACCTGGTCTCCTTTTCGCTTGAACAAAAGCTCCATCACGTGTCTTCCATTATATGCCCCTGCCGCAGCCGTCACCACCTTTTCAGTGATCGCCAGGTCATCTCCTTTTCGCTCAAATAGAAGTTCCATCAGATCTTCACACCCTTTCTCTGCTATGAGGGTCACCACTTCTTCGGTAATCAAGAACTCATATCCTCTCCGTTCGAATAGAAGCTCAGTCGAGTTCGCCCCCTTATTCTCTAGCATAGTCGTTACCACCGCTTCCGTGATCGGGAGCTGGTCTCCTTCTCGCTCGAACAGGAGCTCCATCAATTGCCTTCCAGCTAACGTATTCTGTGCTACAGCAGTCAGCACTCCTTCAGTAATGGGGAGTTCGTCTCTTCGCCCGAGCAACAACTCCATCACCTCTTCCCCATTCAGCATATTCTCTGCCGCCGCCATCATCACTCTTTCAGTAATTGGGACCGCAACTCCGTGCTCAAACAGAAGCACGATCACTTCTCTCCCGCATTGCCCATTCCGTGCTGCAGCCGTCATCACTGCTTCGGTGACTAGGACTTCGCCTCCTTTTCGTTCGAACAAAAGCTCCATCACCTCTGTTCCACTTTGCCAATTTCCTGCCGCAGCCGTTACCACTCCCTCAGTAATTGGAACCTCATCTCCTTGCTCAAACAGAAACCCCATCACTTCTTTATCAAAAGATTTCGCAATGTAGACCGCCGCTTCTTCTGTGATTAGCGCACCATTGCCGCTTCGCTTCGCTATATCCGCCATTGCCTCCAGCTTTTTTGCTTCTTTCCAACAGCCAAGCGCCGTGTATGCTGACGCCAGGCTGGCCATGCTGCTTAACGCATCTTGATGGCCTAACCCTTGCACCTGCTTTCTTGTCCGTACCACTTGCTTACACTGCTCTCTCGCGTACTCCCATTGCCCCATTTTCATGTACAATAACACAAGTCGATCCATGGCTCTCAAGGTGCGCAAATCCTCGTTTCCAAACTCCGTCCTAAAGCATTTTATTGCTTCTCGAAGCTTCTGTTCTGCCGTTCCAAATTGTTCCCAATCTTCCAATATCAACGCCATATCCAAGAATCTGGATATTCTGGATGGGTAACCTGCTGCTTCCTCTGTCCTTGAACACTCAAGTGGTTGGCAGTTCATTATTGCTTCGTACTGTCCTCGATCTTCCGATGTGGGGGGGCACCACTCCCAAACAAGCAGAAATTCATGTGGGAATGGCGCAGTCTCCCTTCTCATGTTCTCCGGTGGAGTAACTGCAATCATAATAACCATAAAATAGGCTTTGTAAGGCCTAACGATCGTGGGCCTCGAGGCTCCTTGCAGATAGCAGACGAGATCACCCTCCTGAATAGGTTCCACTGAGACTTGGAGAGTCCATTGCGTCTTCTCTCCCAAACAGCCGGATCTATCCTTTGAAGTGATTTCCACCCTCTGTGTGTCATCGCTGGCAGTTTCTTTTCCGACCGAGGAAACCCGACCAAAAACAGAGGCTCTGGCTTCGATTACTGCCGCCTTGTCATTGGTCCTCACAGATACCTGTCTGCCGAGCACGGCCTCGACAAGTTGCCGGAAGAGTACTTCCCAGGAAATGGTATAATCAGCCGATAAGCCAGTAGCTCCTAAATCGTCAGAGCTCATGCCGAGCAAGCCGTAAACCTTATCAATGGGTAGAGTAGCGTCGCGCGTACGGTACATATCTACCAGCTCCCCGAGCGGGCGAATACACAAAGACAGCTCGCCTGATGGTCTAATACTGTACTGAGGCCGGAAGATCGAGTTCCGCATCAAGTAGGTTAAGGAACGAATTCGACTATGCAGACCTGGGCGACCTTCGTGAGAGACATTCAAGGATTGTAAACCTAAGCAGAAGGCGTAGCCGTCAATTTCCGCAGAACCGCACATGATCCGGATATGTCGAGCTGCAGCAACCTCCTGAAGTACCTGACCCGACTCATCAGTAACTAATTCCGATTCTGATGAGCGTCTCTGTTCTTACCCAGATGCGCTGGAACCATTGTCGCTCAAGCAGTGCGACGATTGCTTGGCGCTTCGTTTCGTCGTTCGTGAAGTTTGTATGCCCGTTGTCCGCAGCGAATCGTATATCTCTGAGCGCTTGATCGCCACCGGCTTCTGCTGTTCCGAGCCAAACAACTACACGGCCCGCTTTGCTATAGATCTCCGCCATGCGCTGAACCTGGATTTCCTTCTCAGCCGGGTCTTCTTGGTTGATGCAAATGGCATCTACCCATATGATTCGTTCGATAAAGCGATCCCGCAGACGTAATAGTGCAGCGTGGAGGCTTGCCGTGACAGGGAAATCACGCCCATCTATGGAAATAGAACAAGGTTTCTGATCGGAGCTCCATGCATAGGATAAAGCCTCGTAGAGATGAGCTCTTTCACCTGATATTTGCAGAGGATAGTCGAAGAGCCGAGACTGTATGGGAGCGTTTTCGTCATCATGCGGCATCAGACCAAGCAAGCGAATGGAGCTGGCTCCCCGCATAGAAACATAACTGTAGTTGCTTCTTTCGGCCTGACCGGAATCTTCGGAATTGGTGAGAACCAATGCACCAAGGCTAAATAGGACATGGCTGGGATGGACTGCTGAAGCGTCTTCCTCGCGTCCCTTATTCGGGCCATCTTGGGCGAACTTGTGCATCTGTTTCTGTAGCGCCGGCGAACCGGTGTTCTCGCGGCTAA
This sequence comes from Monosporascus ibericus, assembly GCA_004154915.1. Classification (NCBI taxonomy): domain Eukaryota; kingdom Fungi; phylum Ascomycota; class Sordariomycetes; order Xylariales; genus Monosporascus; species Monosporascus ibericus. Next base: position 83,504 of record QJNU01000146.1, on the reverse strand, counting down.
TCTCTCCGTGTAGGTCTATCTAGGGTTCAGTGGGCGCAGTCAGGTTCCGACCTTGGAATATGATAACGCCGCAGAAATCAAAGTTGACGGGCGACGTCGTAGAGTTGTATAGGTAATATTTGCCTTGATTTTCTTACCTTTTCAGAGACTCGATTCAACGGATAGTGCAAATCAAGGCGAGGGCCGACTACCCAAAGCATTGCGGGGTGGACAGAGGTGGGGCCGGAGTAAGGCTAGCCACACCCAAGAGCCCCGCAACCCTGCAGCTGTTGGGCGTTAATTAGAATTAGGGATTCGGGTAGCAAATGTTGGTGCTAATATTAATCTGATTACCTATGTTATTAATACAGGTACTACTTTTATATAACTTGATAAGGGAATGTCTCTCTCTTTTTTTTTTCTTTTTTTTCCCCCCAAAGTTGGTGCCTTTCCTTATTTAATGCAATTTAACACCCCTGGCTAGGTAACAAATTCGCCTCAACAATCACCCTTCTACTCATTGGACACTCCCTCTTCGTTACCATGCGGTTTGGGTTTTATTAATTTTCTATGCTCCCTTTTCCATTTCGTTACAATTTCATTCTCAGTGACCCTGAATGGGAGTGATGCTCTTGACAAGATTGGCTATTTACAAACTGCTTCAAGCTGTGGCGAACAGAGATTCACATGCCAAACGGGTAAGTCTCCCCCACCGCCAACGGCTCTTTCGGCTGTGCCGTCTCAAAAGCATGGACAGCACTTGTCCTGTCAAACCACACGAACGCGTCGTACTGCTTCTGCAGGGTGGTTTCCATGTAATGACTATAGAATTCCGTCTTGGGTCTATAGATGACCCCGATGAATCGCTGAAGCTTTGGTTCCAGCTTGAGGCCGCTGGTATTCAGCAGAAACGAGGGGATGCCCGTAGCGTGGAACATCCCCTCGTAACTGTCGGGTCTCGAAGGACGTACATTCATGATTTCCATGGGCTCGTCCCAACTGTCAGCGGCAGCTACCGTTCCGGTATGTGTTCCGCATCCGATTATGGAGACCTCGTCGCCGAAATTCTCGCGACATAACTGCCCTAGGTTCAGCTCACCACGTCTGGTTCCCATACTGGAACCCCGCGCATCGCCAAGGTGGGAATTGTGCGCCCAGACCACAGCCTTCGAGCCCGGCCGAAGCTTAAGCAGACGGGATAACACCGTGAACATATGCTCGTCGCGCAAGTTCCACGAGGTGTGGTCCGCGTAGAACATTGAGCGGTAGTACCTTTCCGAGTCACGGACGACGCGTGCGTTCATCTCGGCGTCCACAAAAGACTCGCCGTCTTCGTGTTGCGAAGCCAGCTCCATTCTATTGGCGAGGAGCTCCTTAAGCATCTGAACAACGCCTTTCTCGCACTTCGATGAGTTTGAGTAGAATGCGGACCGACCATATTCCTGCGGGTCGTGCAGCCAAGGTTCGAGGCATCCATATCGCTTCTTTGCAACTTTTGCGAGATCCGGATCTAACTAGACCAAACGCGTGAGTCGAAGTACGTAGACGTTGCGGGCCAAGAGCAGGCACATACCCGTTCGAGATACTCAATCACGGCTTTTACCGAGGCACCCATGCTGTATAGGTCGAGTCCGTTGAAGGACGTCCGCTGATTTGGAGACAGCTTCGCATTGTGCTCCTTAAGCCAATCCACGAACTCCTGTACCTCGGTATTCCGCCACATCCATCGTGGGAAGTGGTCGAATACACGAACCGGTACACTCTTGTCCTTACGCGGATGCTGACGGACATACCGGTCAATGGTCCGCGCATCTGGCCAGTCGGCTTCGATGGCCACCATATTGAAGCCGTGCTCTTCGATGAGACGCTTGGTTATGGCCGCACGCGCACGGTAGAACTCGGAGGTGCCGTGGCTGTATGAGTGGGTCAATACCACCGTCCCTGGCAGACTCGCGTAGCATCTAAGCATCTCACTCAGCCTTACCTGCCATCTCCGATGAGAACGATCCGCGAATTGCCAAATGTGTCGAAGTGGGTGCCGAACGAGCTACTCTCAATTGGTGGCAACTCGGTCACTGCCCCTTTGAGCACGTCTGGTAATTTCTGTGCCATCTTCTTGCTAAGGCTCGACAGCATATGAGATATCAGGCGAGGATGCTTGTCGATACTATACTGCTAAAAAATCACAAGCGAAGCAACAGGTGTATTGAGATGAATAATGTGATGAATACTTCTAGGTAGGCGATATGATTTTAATAGCAGTTCATATTGCTAGTGTTGCGGTCGCTGTTTGGTGATGTTGAGCTCTCTCGGATATGATTCAGGTTTACATCATACTACGTCATTCTCATGAAATACGTACCTTATAGAAACTGAGCGAAGTGCGCCAGCACAGCTCATCCTCACGTATGGGTTTACGGTCTCGACGAGAAGAAAAGAGAACATATCTGCCTATTCCCATGCATGCTGATGAGTGCCATGTTGTGGTTCGCGCATTTGAGTACCGTAGACGCCTCAAATTAGTCTAGGGAGCACCTAACCACGTATTGTGGGGCTGGCTCGCTGCAGAAACCCGTCCGCTACTATCCACTCATCAGGTACTTCCGTGACAGAGACAGGCTAGGCACCTGTAAGTGTAGGTATGTACATAGAGCATCAGGAAAAAACGAAAGACTCCGAATTGGGAGCTGCTGAAGGGACGCGAACCATCTTTGCGTAACATTCAGACCGTGATTGTACCAATCATAGCCGCCGTCACGAGGGAATAAACGGGCAGAGCATCTCCCAATCCGCCACCGGCCTGGCTTACTCGGCCAGTTGTGATCTGCCCTGCTGTCAACCTTCCGGTGTGGTCCGGGCGAAGGACACGAAAGGGGCCCGTCTTCTCTCGAGATATGGATTGATGGGGCATGTCCCAGCTGCGTACATGTACGTGGCCCCTGGATATCTAGTGGCTGACTGACATAGTTCTTCAGTCTGCCTGGCCCCAAGGCTCCTCGGAGACGCCGAAGAAACCACAAATCTATCCTTGCTGGTACCTTTGCGCTATCGAGGTCAGTCAAGACGAGGTAGGACTTTGGGGAGCAGGACTGTCATTTGAAAAACGCAAGGTCGTCTCAGCCTTGCTTACATTGTTAACCTGTTTGTAGTTGTACGAGGTAAAATAGCCGCTGAGAGGAGGCAGGAACAGGGATTGCTGTGCCACGCTACCCGATTAGATAAGATATCAAGGCTGGGCCCTTCTACCACATGTGAGTCTGGATTTTGGTGACTTCCGTCGACCCTTAACTTCGAATCTTGACGTGAATAATTTGAATCTGTATTAACGTAATCCTTTCATAATATTTACCGTTATATATTAAATAGTGTGCTAATTCGAAAGCTATGGCCCTTTGTAAGGACTTGGCACCGACTCACATGTGGTAGGAAGCAGGGCCCCATGTGGACCCTAGCCTGGAAGTCCACTTTTATCATGTTCTCGATTTGGGAATAGCGGAGTTTTACATCACCAGCCGTCTGCTGTAGTTGTCTCGTTCCAGTCCAGCGCCCAGGGACCAACGATCCGCTTTCCCCTTGGACGATGATGCAGTGAAAGAGGGGCCACGTTTCCATTGTCTGATGATTTCAGCGACTTCGACGATTTCAATTGACAGGGTCGTTATTGCTTTTCCTACATTACAACCACTTCCCATAGACTCGAAAACCTAGAGTAGTATCTGTCAACAAACCGGTTCACACCCTACCGACCGAAATGCGTAACTTCTTCCTTCCCCTGACCCTCGTGGTCTCCGCCGCCATCGGCTCCCTCGCCGCGGATCTGAAGATCGACGTGACCCAAGAGGTCGAATGCGACCGGAAGACGAAGAGCGGCGACGGTATTAAGGTGCACTACCGCGGCACGTTCGCCGAGAACGGTAACAAGTTTGATGCCAGTAGGTTGTCCGGGGACTGGGTGCTGCTGCCCTGCCGAATTCGCCGCTAACCGCAGGCTCTTTGTAGGCTACGATAGAGGGACGCCCCTCGGATTCAAGTTGGGAAGCGGTCAAGTTATCAAGGGGTTTGTAGACCTTGCGACTGCTCGCTGCGAGACTCAGTTGTGCTGATGTCAACTTTGCATAGTTGGGACCAGGGACTTCTAGACATGTGTATCGGCGAGAAGAGGTAGGTCGATTTGTATTGCAGCAGATAAGACGGAGCGATATACTGATTGCCTTCTGTAGGACCCTGACGGTCCCTCCCGAGTACGGCTACGGTCAACGGCAGGTTGGGCCCATCCCGGCAGGATCGACCCTCGGTACGTAACTCTCTTTAACCCGTGCTCACCGCGACGTTCGAGATGCACCTTTCTGACGAGTTCCTTCCCCTAGTCTTCGAGACGGAGCTCATGAGCATCGACGGGGTCCCGCAGCCCGAGTCCATCGTTACCAAGGCGAGCTCGGCCGCCGGTTCCGTGGCTAGCGACGCCTCCGAGACGGCCGGTGGGGCTTCCGAGACGGCTACGGCGAAGGTTGCCGAGAAGATCGTCGAGGCCGCCGAGGAAGCAGCTGAGGTTATTGGCACTATGCTTGCCGATACCGACGACATTCAGGAGCACGACGAGCTATAAGCTTGCTTTCGCTGCATCGCTCTCGTCCGCGTTGACCGATGTAGAGGCCTGCGTCTAGACCATGCATTACCCTTCTGCGCAGACGCATGCAAGAGGCCCCGCGGTCTTATTGGTACGGCGGTTTCCCCAACGCCTCCGCGGTTGATGGAGATGACTGGATGAAATTCAACGAGTCAACTGTCCGTAATGAGCATAGCGTATGCTTTATAGCCTCTCTAGATTGGCTATAACACTGATAAATCGGAACGCAATTGATAATATCACAAAGCTACGTCTCTTGCTCCAATATATGATGTGATACGTAGTAGGTAGAGAACACGCGGTAGAGTTCAGGTAAGTATATGTCACAGGACAATTGATCGGTGACCGAGGCCTGCGATGCAGTGCGCATTTGTCCTGGGGAATCTTACCCCCATTTAATAATGTCTAAATTATCTATTCTCGGGTTAAAACCTGCTGGGTCCAATATCGCTCCTTTACGTTTGGGGCTCCCAACCGCTGACCCTGATCGTGTTATATTCGCAGCTGATTGCTACTAGGTAGTGATTTCTAGGCTTAAAGCGAATATACTCCTTATCCAATACAGCAGCGTGTCCGTTTGCGCGTAAGACAAAATCGCGGCATGTGAAGAGAAGACCATACCTAGTTCTTTAGAGGTGCGATATGGCTTATGTCAAGAGGTACTTACACCTACCAGGGACATGTCTCCAGTTCTGCGGAACCTAAACTAAAGTGGGACATCGCCCCTGGATGATACATCGAGGCTGAGTGAGAGCTTTAGCTTTTTGACAAGACAAACAAAATCAAGAGAATACGTACTTACTTACCTAAACCTACTTACCTAGATAGTTATACGCAACCGCTGAAGCAAGAGCTTCCAATCTTCAATGAGAATACCGTAAAGTAACGTCGTCCGTCATGTTTCCCTGGCTACCGATTTAGGCTGGCCCAGTTTACTTTGACCATGCCACGCCGACGCGTACTCCTCAGCCGTGATGTCCGATTCGCCTCGGTTTTGGAGAAGACCAGCCCTTTTCTTCCGCCGCTCAATCTCGTCACCATTCACTATCCGTGCTTCATCTTCGTCTCGCTGGCTGCTTCCCTCGTGTTCTGGGGTTCCTCGAATCCGAGTTTTGGCATCCCGTACGTCGATAGCCTCTTTCTCGTAATCTCTGCTATGACCGAGGCCGGCCTGAACGTGCGTCTGCGGAAACCTAAGCCCAGACGGTCAATCTCAGCCAGATGACCACATGGCAGCAGGTCATTCTATGGCTGCTGATTATAATCGGAAGCTCCGTTTGGGTGTCTATCTGGACCATCCTGGTTCGCAAGCACGCTTTCGAGCGCCGATTCCAGGAAATCGTACGTAGGGAGAATGAGAGATGTCTGGAACGTCGCGGCAGCCACTTAACCCTTCCACTGGCACAGCGTTTTCGGAGTCTGGGGAGAAGCAGACAGGTCCACCACCAGTGGTTTTGTTTCCGTTCGAGAACTAGGACCATCTGCTCGCACCAGTGCAGGCAGCAATTTGTCCATTTTGCGCCCGGTGGACGGAAGGGCGGTTGCGGCTAAAGTTCCTTCAACTCCGCAGGACTCTCCCAACTGCAACGGTGACAAGGCGAGCGCTACATCCCCATCCGGCACTAACGATTCAGCGGCCCTGACTAGGACAAACCATGTTGTATTCGCCGAGGAATCCCGTGAAAAAGCTGCATCTACGTCGGTGCCCTCTAAGGATGCGGCAATTCAGAGACAGGTGCAGGGCACAAATTACTAGGAGCACAAGAACGAACCGCCTAGCTACCTGCCACGTGACAAAATTGGGCGCAATGCCCAGTTCCACAGCCTCACGAGCGAGGAACACGAGAGGCTTGGCGGTACTGAATACCGCGCCCTCAAGCTTTTGTCGGTCCTGGTCCCGCTGTACTCTTTTCACTTACGAGGAGTAGCTATTCTAATGGAAGACGACGTTCGAGTACATCCTCAAATAGCCACGCCGCGTTTACACGAACCGCTTTCCGGCCCGGCAAGCATGGTGGCTACTGTTCATGCTTTTTGTCCTGAACGGCACCGACCGGATTGCTTTTGAAGTGCTCCGCCTTGGCAACGCTTTTCTGGGACAGACTCCACTCGGCACCACAGTCATCGACGGTCTATTCTAGGCTCTCGGTACGTACTATTTTGTATCCGTCACTGCTTGACAAGCTGACACTCCCTTTAGCCGTCCGTTCTGGAGGGTTTTACGTGGTACCATTCCCGACTATGTTCATTGGGCTGCAGGTGCTCTATGTCATCATGACATACGCTTGAGTTTACCTGGTGGTGTCTCGACGCGGCACTCGAATGTTTACGAAAGAGCTGTCTCTCGAGATATACCTGGACGATGATTATGAGCCTGAACTCCCTCTACATCGCCGCATGTCAAACCGCTCGGCTGCCAGCAGACGCCAAGAAGTCGGAAATACCCTCCGGCGTACCCTGACCGCGCGGCACAGCGTGGGTGCTGTCCGTCATCCGGCAAGGACCCCCAATGGAGAGCCGGGTAAAGTCCATCAACTGCCAGGTCCGGAGTCAACTCTCGCATGACCTCTGGTGGTTGGTTCGGGCAGTCCTCCTTAACTGCATCACCGCGACCAAGCATTTTATGGACCACCCGACCCACCACTCCCTCTTCAATGTCGTGTTCAAGGTAGTCTCCGTTTACGGCTGCGTTGGTATTACTGTCGGAGTGCCGTATGACGCCTTCAGCTTCAGCGGAAGCTGGTGTCCGGACAGCAAGCTGCTGGTATGGCTAGTCATGTTGCGAGGGGGACATCGCGGCCTGCCTGTCGCTCTCGATCGCCCGGTGAGATTTACCCGGAGATGATATATATGTCGAAGAGGAAGACCATCACATCCGCAGATCTATGTCGACGACCAGGAGGTGACCTAGCTTTTGATGGCTGGCATGATGTATAATACTAACGCTGTATTATCCTAATGCTGTATGATACTAACGTTGTATGATCTGTTAATATGTTGATCTTTCCCGGTGGTTTGATTCTGTTGTCTGCGGACACACCAACGAATATAAACTCTCCGGCAGCGAAAGTACTTTGCGGCCTAGTATCATGCTTTTAGTTGTGTCGGTAAGCGAAACCTAGGCTTCGTGATGAAACGGGCGGACATCAGGCTCCCAGGTGTCGAGGCCGGAAAAATAGGATGTACTCTTACGAAGTCCATTAACTTCAACATGAATCCTAAAACCTTGGCACATTGGCCTCGTTCTTCCAAATTCGCACCCAACCCGATGTGTAACCGCACCCGAGCTGGCCCATCATCTCCCCGGTTGGTCTACCGCAGCAGTGACACCACCCACGCTATCACCGCCTACAGGAACCATCTGAACTCGGGGACCTTCGGGCCATCCCTCAGCTTCATCGTCGGGACGTCCTTGGCGGTGAGATTTACGCCCTGCACTCTGTTGCGCCTCTTGTTGTCCCACATCATATACAGACCCAGACACCCAGCTATCGTGCACCCAGTGGCGCCGAAGACGGCCGTCACGATGAGGGCCGGCGCGTACTTGGGCGCATCCTCGAGTCGGAAGACGTTGCTCGCCACCAATCCCATGAGGTTCGCCAGAGGTACGCCGACCGAAGTCAGGGTGATCCTTTCACCCTCGTGCGCTATGTTGTTGTTGTACCACTGTCAAGATCGGGATATGTTTATGTTAGCGGGCATTTCCCCCTAGGAATTTGACAACGGCTCCGGGGATTCGGGTACCACATACCGTGCTGAGCAGGACTGACGGAGCGGAAGTTCCCCAGCACATCATGAAGGTCGCGAAGTAGGCGACGCGGAGCTGCGCCTGCACGTCTGTGATGGCCGCGTAGATGATGAAGCCGATGAAGGTGAAGGCGAAGCCGAGACAGATGAAGGGAAACCGAATGCGCATGAAATCGGAGGTGAATCCGAGGATCAGTAACATGACAGCGCCCTGTCAATACGGTTTTAGTATTCGGGGCTGGGGTCGGAAGCTAGAGATGCGGTCTGGATCCGTCTTACCGTGATGTTAGGTGCTACGGTGTACAGGTTTGTCTTGACATATTCGTAACCCAGGCCATGGACGATCTGGGGTAGGAAGAGCGACACACCCTGCAATGGCACACCGAGACAGATCTCGATGCCGAGGAAGGCGTACGTCGTGGGCCTCCTGAATATCTTCAGCGACTCCTTAAGGTTGAACTTCTCATTGACGACGGAGGAGCTGTCGACCTGGATGCGGTGGTACGCGAGGGCCTTCTCGTCGTCGTTGAGGAAGCGCGCCTCGGCGGCGCTGTGGGGTAGGTACCAGAAAGCGAAGATGGCGAAGATGATGGTGCAGCAGCCCTCAATGATGAAGAGCCAGCGCCACACGAAGTCGACGCGGTCGGACTGGATCTGGAAGACGCCGAAGGCGAGCAGGCCGCTGAAGGCGTTAGCTATGTTGCTGGCGGCATAGAAGATGGCGAGGCGGCGGGCGAGCTCGCCGCGCCGGTAGAAGGTTGTCAGGTAGTAGATGACGAGCGGGAAGAAGGCGCTCTCGGCGATGCCAAGGAACCAGCGGAGCGCAAAGACGCCGCCGAAAGTGTGCGTCGCCGCCACCAGTAGCGTGCATGTCCCGAAGCTGAACATCAGGATCGGCAACACGCGCGCTGGGCCGTACTTCTTGCCCAGCATCGACACGGGCGGCGCGAACAGCACGAACGGGATGAAGAAGATTGCCACGATCAGGTTGTACTGGCCCTCCTCGAAGCCCAAGTCTGCGGGATCCGACACAAGCTGTTGTTAGCCGAGGAACCTCAAGCGCTCGCATGTATCAAATTAATGCTTTTGGCGTACCCTCATCGAGACCTGCCGTCTGCGCGTTACCGAGGTTGCCCTTGTCCAGCGCGTTGAATAGATACTAGTAGACCGTAGAGTCAGCACATCTGGACAGCACCGCGGGGATACCAACATGTCTTTCACTGGTTCACTGAGGGGCTTTTACCATGACTGCAAGAACCGGCAACAACCTCAAGTCGAATTTCCGCGTTAGCGCACGCTCGGAGGCCTTGTCAACCACGTACGGCGTCTCGTCGGTGATTACATCGTTGCTGCCGCTCTCAACGACTTTACCGCTGGTGAGAGAGCTCTTGCGAAGCGAGTCTCCATCCCCAGAATCCTTCACATCATCCGCGGGGTTAATATGGGCGGTCATGACTGCCCGCACTCTGCCCTTGATTCTGAGCTTAAATATCTCTGGCCACGAGGGTAGGAGACCTTTCAAAGTCCGAAGGAAAGAGTTGCAGTCGGGGAACCCTGCGAGATATACTACATAGTTATGGGGTTACGCACCAGCGATCGATCACCCCCCCGGTGCAGGCGGCCGCAGCATGCTTTATGTCATATTGTCACGTTTCATGCAGCAGCCGTTATCGAGATACGCAAGTGACACCCCGTCAGATCGTCACCGTACAACAGTTGCCCGCCTGCAATCTGTCCGTTATCAAGGCATTTGAGTCAACCACCGCCGAAAAAAGCCTAACCCTCCTGATAAGCGCGACAGGGGATTGCTTGGGGGAAGGGTCGCGCCTAAGCCCGAGCAGGAAGTTCTGAGGACACGAGCGGGTCCGGGGCTCCGACCGCCGGATAACCGTTTTGCGGCAAGCGTGCGCGCAGACAAGCGGAATGGCTCGAATTGGCCCTGACAGTCCCCGACCTCGCCCCAAACCGCCGAGCAGGGGTCTCTCTCCAATGGAACGTTAATCAATTTCCCCGTAGGGGATGGACAGATGCCGCAGATGAAGGAACCGCTTTGGCTGCCTTTCCCTCGGCTTGAAATACGACGTGACAGCGGGCCAATTGGTGAACCCCCATCCGTATCACGGGGTGCTATGGAGGGGAAGAGGACATACTAAGGCCGTATATTCAATTCAATCCTTTCACGCGACCCAACTATATGAATATCCCCTAGTAGCGTATCCGCCTGTATATTTCTCAAACGGTAGTCGTCAGGGTGCGCTAGACTGCACTGCCGGCCGAGACTAAGACTATCGGTGGTGGCCCAGCAGCCGTCTCCCGGGTCGGCGCGGTAGAGGTTAGCGCAGTCCCGACATGGCCTGACTGCCGGTCGTGTCAGCAACGACCTAGGGTTATCATGACGGTCAATGGGACAGTCTACTTCGACACAGAAGTGGCTTTGATCCCATTACGCCGGCCCTTGGGACCGACGGCCGGATTTAGGAGTAAAGGTTGGTCAGCGGGTTTCAGAATAGGGGTAATGACGCCCCACAGGACTTTGTGTATATAGACGTGTAACACTTGAGTCTCTAGGCTTGATGCTCAATATGGAATCCGGCGGGTATTCAACTTATCGCTTTAACAAGCCAACCATGCGGCTCGAAGACGTGAGGTACAGGTAGGCAATGTGGTCGAACCATATAGCCCTGGTTTAGGAAAAGGAGAACACGCAGGAATGGACAAACCCAGCGTATGACGGTTGGAGCGTTTCCATAGGAGGTAATTCGACTTTTGTGGTGGTATGCTGCGTCTCGTGGCTAGTCTGAATCTACGATAATAAGACCTCTGGCCGTCGGGGCAAATTTACGTGGCGTCACTGATTGGGAGGCAAATATCACATCCGTGCATGCTGTGGGAGAGGCTTCGAACTGTCACCATATGGCATTAGTGCATTTAAAAGAGCAAGTAGTTATACGAATATAAAGTGGGAATTTTAATCCTTTACTGTTTTACAGATCTCATGTAAACAAATGTCATGTTTGATATGATTTTAAGTTTTAATTAGCTTCATGCTTGCCTTGGTATAAATACGATGCTTAAGGCTCAAACTGGTGAAATATGGTATGTCTTATAATTTCTTCCTCCGCTCATTAACCCAAAATTTTGCCCTACGTTCCTTGCATCTTTTGCGATATTAAATATTCTTGGCCAGAAGGATGGTAGCAAGTAGAAAATGCCCCAGACGGTAATCATTTAATTCTTGCGGCTGTTCGTTACCAGGTACCAGCAGCACAAAAGCACACCTGCAGATCCAAACGAGTACCATGGACCAGCCCAAGGGGGCTAGGAAGCACCTCGCCAGGTCGCCTTGGTTCCTTAAGTCTAAATAATCATGCTGGCCAAGTATACTCCTTTTCGGAAGGAGACATTCCCTAAGCGACGCCTTAGACCATGTGCTAACCCGAGGAAAACTGTAGGTGTAATTATCACATTTCCCTCATGATCACTTCAAACTATGGGACTTTGGTCTTTTTCGTCTACTCCCCTCGTACACCGCCCTGTAACGGCACGGCGCAGACATACAGCACGTCTTCCCGATCCCCGATCCCCGATCCCCAATTGCGATCCGCAAACTCACATTGCCCCCGACGACCCGAGATGAGGATCCTTACCGTGAAACCTACGGCAGGAAAGAGTCTTTAGTTGGAGGGCCCTCTGGCGAAGATAATAGGGGCACGCGCTGGGCGTTGGCAGATGGTGAAATAAGGCGACTTGTTGGAGACGCTGAATAACGCTTCAGTTGACGGAAGAGTCATGATGAAAGTAATATTCTGGCACCATCGCTTGAACCACCTAAAAGACTGGGATAGGCCATCTCCCCCAACTACCTTAGTTCCTGACATGGTAGTATCTTAACACACTTATGTAGTGAATTTTAAATCATAACCAGGAGTGGTGTATTTCACGACAGGTCGAAGATAACACCTTTCTGACTAAGCAATCGATGGTAGTATAAGCGCCAAATGATATTAGCAACTCCTGGATAGCAAAGACGTGAAATGTCATATAATTTGAGGGTTTATCGGTTCATCACGTCGATTAATACATATGCGGGCTGAGATGATTCCCCTTACCCCTGGTCCCATAGCTGTCATGCCCGTCTTGACAATACAATGGATCCTCCATTTCAACCGTTGAAAATGGTCACAAAGTCAGTCATTATCCCGAGAACCAGTAGCGGGTAAGTTCCAGAACATATCATCCAAAGAACAACCTTTTCTGTCTCGGGTCCGCAGACCCAGAAGGGCAGGCGGAACTCGACGGTCGCCCTTTCTTCCTTCTGTCCCCCACAGTCTTCGGCCTCTTCGCCTCCGGCGTTTCGGATCTCGGAGCCGGACTCTGTGTCGCCTCCCTCTGTACGGTATCACGGATCGCCTGCCTGGAGAGACACAGATCGATGTGGTCGTTGAAGAGACGCTCGTCCGTCGGCTGGGGGCGGCTGCAAATCGGACAGTCCCACCAGTCGTCTTCTTTCTCCGGGGACGATCTCTTCGGATTCGGAACGATTTCCTTGCCGTGGGAACGCCGATTATCGCCCTCCCCTGACATGCTATCGGTAACCTGCGACCCGTAGACATCCTTGCCATCTCCTGTGTCATCTTTAGTTGAGGTAGTTATCGGCCCTGTTTCGGATTCGTCCCCATCCAGGGCTTCGCTGGCCTTGCGTTTGCTGTTTGAATACGTAGACTCGCCTGAAGATTCCGTCCTCAGGGGCCTGAGTCCAAAGAAGGCGCGAGTATCGGGCTTCTTAGTACTCACTAGATGCGTGCAACGGAGGCCCATCAGCCGTAGCTTCATGCCCGGGACCTCTTGTTGTAATTTGTTTAGAATAGGTAGTGAGTAGTTGAACAAGTCGTCTGCCAGAAATATGGCTCTGGGCGTCACAACCTGTCGGGTGAAGACTTCGTAGGTGTGCAATTTGATCTTGAGCACAAGAGTCCGTCCCTTGCATTCGGCTCGCCGCATGTCCTTCTCCAGCTCCTCGGCCGTCGAGCGTAGCTTTTCCCTCAGCTGGACAGGGTCCGACATATCTCGGAAAGTGCTCTCGGTTCCGACGCTCTTTCGTTCGTACTCCTCGGCCGGCTGGATATCAGTCCGTCCAAGCCCAAGGTAACATTGGATCAAAAACTCAAACGTCTTTTCACCAAATAGCTGGCGTAACAGATGACGGTGGGTGTAGATATCACCACAAGTCTTGACTCCTATTTCTTGCAGTTCCCGCTCCAGAACCCGGCCTACTCCGTTAACCTTTCTCGTCGGCAAGTCCCTCATGAAGGCCATGATTGCTTGCCGGTCGCTCGGTAGTATGTACTGGCCGTTAGGTTTGTTCATATTGGAGCAAATCTTAGCTAGCTTTGCGTTGGCCGCTATACCCGCGGACACGGTAATTTTGGCCTTCTCATGAATTTCATCGCGCATCTGTTTAACTGCATTCTCGGGCGACATCCCGTGCTCGCTGCAGTATTCAGTAATATTAAGGTAGGCCTCGTCAATACTGGCGCTTTCGAATCGCGGGTCGTAGTCGGCGAGGACCTCCCGTACCTCTTGGGCCTTGGCCGTATACTTGTCGAAGTTCAGCGGGATAAGCAGCAACTCGGGACACAGCTTCTTGGCGACGAATCCCGCCATCCCACTTCGACAGCCATATTTCCGAGCTACATAATTGCAGGTGGTCAGAACGCCCCCTCCAACTGCAAAGGGGACATCTTTCAGTTCCGGCCGGTCGAGTTGCTCGACAGTGGCATAGAAGGCGTCGCAGTCGATATGGACGATATGCTGTGTTAGGTCTCGGGAGGCGTCTAACTGGACGATGAGCTGGTCAGCAGCCCGGAGTTCGCGACCGAGATCGAGTTTCTCGAGACGACGCTTTTTCTCGAGGATCTGGTTGATTCTTTTTGTGAGGATCTTGTCCTTCTCCTCCTCGCGGTTGAAGAATTTGGAACCTTTCGAAGCATTGTATATAATTTCGGAGACCTACAATCACGCGAGAATGAGACCATGTATAGGATCGAAGGGTAGCATCATGAACAGCAATCATATACCTTGGTCTGGTCGACCGAATCTTGACCGGCTTTGGTCAGTGATGGTCCTAGAAGAGAATATTTGAGCGTGTCATGTTCCTGCTTGGCGTTGACTGCGGCTTCATTATAGGCATCTTCGTCAATTGGCGGCGAGTCGAGATCTTCTTCTGTCATGATTATGGACTGAAGACAGGGGTTCCTCAGCGACTCTGAGCTGGGCGTTTATACCACCAGCGCGAAGTCCTCAAGCGCATGATGGGAGTATCAAGTTTAACGATCGCGTCTGACAATGGCGGGGAGGGTGTTTAAGGTCTTGGCGCGTCTCCTGTTTTCCTGAAAGCGGATGCGTTAAATGGTAAGTCGCGCCATCACGTGATCCACGACAATAAGGTTTTCCTATAAGCCCCACCTATTGCATAGAGCAGTCTAATTGATTATCTCCGTTACAGCGGCATTGCTAACGCAAGAATATCCACGACGGGAACCCACCACCGCATCAGCTTATTGCTCTAACTTTGATACGTAAGTACATATGGCTTCCTTAGGAAAGGAGGATCCCTGTTCCATTCATCGGGATTGTTTTTCTGGATTTGAGTGAGATCACAAGTTGTTATATACTATTTATCCTATCCTATGGAGGTCGCTCACGCAAATTGATCAGCGCCAAGCTGGAGGCCATAGGGCGTTCTTCACCTTTGCTTGAGGCCGCTGGCTTGCCTCGTCTGAAACCTTTTCTTTTACTAGCTCTCCTGTCGTATCCGGTGGACTGCTATTTCTATCCGCCTGCTCTTCTTGTTCTTCCGTAGCGACCTCGTCGGTATATGGCTTCTCATTGAGGAGACGGCCGACTGACTCCTCAAGCAATACGCCCATAAAAGCTTTATTTTCTCCATCTTCCTTGACCATCCGGGCCACGATTTCTTTCTCTCTCCTGTCCAACTCTTCGCGCTGCCGCTTGATCTCCTCGGGTCCGGCCGTAGCAGTGATCTCGAGCGCGTTCTTGTTCAGTTTCATAGCCTCCATCTTATCGTCTAGCTCGTGGCATATCTCCTCCAATTTGATAGCACGTACGTTATCCCCCAGCGTGGTCGCAAGCGCGACCGCCGACTTGCAGAGGTCCCTTATGCCCCGAGCCGTATTGGGAAGCCTGTGCACAGCGCTGTGTCTCAGTTTGTTCGCCGCGAGGAGAATCTGTCCAAATGGAGTGTCTCCTATATCGATAAACGCTTCCTTCGGGATCCCGCCCGCTTTCCTCGCTAGAAGCCGTGTACTCTTGGTAAGTTCAATCGAGCTTGCACATTCCCACCCCTTCTCCTCGAGGTTGGATGGGAGCCATTTCTGGAGAAACTCGAAACAGCTCTCCTCTAGCAGCCGCTGGGCCTCGTTGAGGATGATGTGCTGGGCCTTATATGGAATGAATATAGGGTAAAGTGAAGGAAGAACTGCTGGTTCCGTCGGATTAGAGGCCCCGGCCGTATCTTCAACCTGTGTCAACCATTATACTACTCGTTAATCCATCGCTTAGCGACTCACCGTGTGACTCTGCCTCGTTCCCATTCACCACCGTGGCATCCGCGGCTTCGCCATCCGTATCCGCCTCTGAATCTTCTGCGCTTGCTATCTCGTTGATCGCCTCGGCTGCCGACCGGGCGGCATCGACCTCGGACGCCTCGCGTTGTATTTCCTGATTAGGCGACAAGTGGAACAGCTCTGGGAACTCGATCTTGGCTCTGAGCTCCGACTCGAAGATTCTGCGCTCTAGGAGGTCGCGCACGGCCTCGATTGTTTTCTCTCCCCCCAGGTCCTGTATCAAGCTCCGTAGCGATGCCTTGTGCTGCTGGACCGCTTTGCGCACCTTCTTGAGCTGCCGGATGTGTGCCTTATCGCCGGTGAAGACACCACGGCAAGCCAGGTAGACTCGTCGCTTATCAATAGGCTGCTGCGACATGCTCGGATTGTTTGAATTTTGCAGAGTTTCATTAGTTTTGAAGGGCGGTATAGTTCTTTTTATACGAATCGAGTCTGCTTAGGCCGATAAGCACGTTGGTCTAACGTTCCATTTTCTGGTTGGCCTCCTGCGTCGTGTTAGTCACAATGATAGCCAATAATCAGCCGAAGAAGCGCATAACTTGATACACCATGTCCCAGATGTAGACCCATCGGCAAGCTAGGCAGACTCCCAGTTTATCAACGGGCTGTTGCATGATGTTCGGACGTCTTAGTCTTGTAGATGCCTCCCGGTTTTGAAGGGTGGCACCCGCAGTCCGCTCTGTAGGTACCTAGTAGCTAGCTAAAGAGAGAATTTAAGCGACATAGGGTAAAGGTCTAATAATTCAATAAGTTTATATTCTCTTTCCCGTTTAAAGTGGCCACTGGAGCTTAACATGGAGGGCTGGTGGTGAGCTAACCAGTAACGAGTAATAGAATAGTTAAGCGTCTAACATCCAGCCTTGACGCTCTTAATCGCCAGAGAGGGCGAGTCAAAGCACACCCCGGTACCCATCTGGGAATCACCAGCCCCCGTGCACGCGACCCCGGTAAACACCGCCGGCGTGCACCGCCCTCCCTGCCACTGCACGGAGTGCACGTCCTGCGCCGGCAGCCCGAACTCTGAGCTGGCCGTTGGCGGGGGCGTCACTGTAGTCGTTTAGTTCTGAGTTAGAAAAGGGGCTCCTCTGTGTGGTCTGGTCGATTCAGAAGGAAGAAAGACTGGATGGAAAGGACGGGGGACATATGGGTTGAGTTGGTTCTAACGTACAGTACGTGAGCCGGGTTTCCGGAGGACACCGGCGAAGCGAGACCCGATGATGCTGGTTGTGAACTACATGTTGGATAATGCTCTCGGATGTCTATCGGCCGTCGGGGATCGAGGTGTCGAAAGCGGGATCAGGTTCGGATGGAAGTTGGAGGCTCTTGCATGTAGCAAACCAAACAAGCATTGGCGCCAGCGACCCTTTACGTCCTTGGGTGCCAATTATGCACAGCAACAACAGGAGTGCTTGAGACCTTAACTTGAATCGGAAGTATACCCCATAAAGCGTCAGAATCGTATAATATAATTTGTCAGTTGATACCATCATAGTCTAACCTTCATAGCCGCTCACGTCAATCTCCTTAGTACCATGGGGGTATATCTCATATTAATCCATCGTTACCCGATCCAGCAGGACAGGTGAGTTAGCAGTCCCGATAACCAGCCAGTGACGACGTTAGCCTTGATTTCTAACAGCGCTAGTGAGGTTTCCGCCGTTGGCTTAGCTTCATCGCTCGAGGGCGAGTCTTAACTGTGGACGCCATTTACATTGAGAGAGACCTGGCAGGTAGACCTGTGGCCATAACGTGGGCCAATAACCAGTCAACGAAATGGCATATGCTGTCCAAGGAAACGAAATATCATCAAGTACTTTTAAGTATTGCGATATGTGTCTGCTTATCTTCTGCTAATCTGTCTGTATTGAGGGCCTCATTCTGAGAGCGTCTTCTCTAGCCTCCTGATACCCACATTTGATCGGCTAGTCACGACACAGGCTTCATCCCCCGATTCCAGCGCGCCTTGGGGCTCGTATCCAGGACAGCAACGCTCATGTTCGGTAGGTCGAACCTGAAAACGCCGTCGCGTCCGGACTTGACGGTGCTCCTGGTCGTCTCGACAACGTTGGTCCCGGTGAAGGGGTCGTTGACGCCATACGGGTTCTCGGGCCCGGTCAGGACGGTCAGCTCCGCCGAAGTGCCCGGCTTGACGCCCTCGAAGGCCAGCCTCACGGGCACGTCCGCGCCGTCCGTCGAGTTGTACACGGCCCCCTTGAAGATGTAGCCGCCCGTCTGGTCGCTCTTGCCCGTCACGTAGTAAAGCGGGTCGAAGTCCGCGGTCGCGGGGAGCGTCTCCGTGAAGATGTGCGCCGCGAAGAGCTAGGCGGGTCTATCAGCATCGCGCTATTATATAGAACTAAGTGATAGGCGTCCAGCCCCACCGGATCGGCCTAGGTACTTACCTCCCAGATGTACCAACTCGTCGACCGTGTGGTCTGAGCTGGATCGGCAGAATGCTGGATCATGGTGACTGACCATTGCCATCGGTTTATATTCCGTAGAATAGGGGCCTAGACGGTCGGGTCTCAGTATTAATGCATAATTGAAATGACAATCAGCACCTACGTAGGCTGTGCCGATGATTCTGTCCTGGTTGCGCTCATAACTGACCAACCCGACGGCTTCGGCAACGGCTCCTCCCCACCAGGGGAACGGCATCAAGCCACCATCCCAGCTGGTGCCGCCGTTCGGGTGCGTAGCAGCTACCTCGCCAATGATATGCGGTGTTGCCACATTATCGAATCGGCTGAATTGCTCCACGAGTGTGTCTGGCTCGGCATAGAGGTGGTAGTCCCCTGCTCCGGGTTCTGTCATATGCTGGGGTTAGTATAGCCGCATGAGGGATCATTCCGGAATCTAGGACAAATTCAGACTGTCCAGTGTAGGTCGTAGTATATCCGATGTCTTCCAAGTAAGAGAAAAGTCCCAAGAGCTCACCTGGAATGTCATGGCCGTCAAAGTAAGAGCCGGAGGAGATGACTTGGATATCGGGGTATGCGGCGTTGATCGCCTCGAGGAACATCGGGAACCGGTACTCCCTATATGTGTTCCATCCCTCTGAGCCGCCGGCAAGCCAGTCCTCGTTGCCGATCTCGACGAATTTAAGTTTGAAGGGCTCCGGATGGCCGAGCTTAGCCCGCACCGCACCCCACTTCGAATCCGGTGGCCCGCGTATGAATTCGATCTGGTCGAGCGCGTCGTCGATGAATGGCTGCAGCTCATCTTCGGGGGTGATATCGCCGTTTAAGGCCAGGCCGGCGAAGACGCCCACCACTATAGAGACTCGTCAGTAGTGAACTTTTGTAGATGACTTTCGTGATTTGAAGGGAGTCTCGCGTACCTAGTTCCATGCCAAGGTCCTCCGCGAATAAGAGATACTCCATGAGTCCCAGGCCGTGGGTTTGCGGATAGTCCCACACGCCCGAGAAGCCGGGACGGTCCTTCAGGGGACCCAGTGAGTCTTTCCAATCCCACCAAGAGGTGTTCGACAAGCCCTCCAACATGTTACCGCCTGGGAGTCTGAAGAGCGTCTTGAACGTCTTGGTTAGCTGGGGCTCAAGAGGACTTGCGCCAATTATGGAAACTTACTGGATGCAGCTGTTCCAATGCCTCTACGATGTCAATACGCATGCCATTCTTGCGTCCTTTGTATGTCGGGGGGAACAGGCTGATCAGGTTGAAGTCCAAGGAACCGTCCGCCGTCCCCTAGAACCTGTTAGAAATAGCTGGACCTCCTTGACGGGAGACAGGATTGTGAACTTACGGCTGCATCGAATGTGATAGCAAATGTGTTATTCGTGTTCGGGGCGTCCTTCTCGGGAACCAGCACAACGGCATGCTCGGTCCACTCGTCTCGCCTGCACTTAGACTTGATCTTCACGCTCCCGAACGTCTCCCCCGTGATGTCCGACTGCAGCGAAGCGGTGAACTCTCCCTTGTAGGCCCCCCTGACCCAGAAGGAACCAGTGTACTTCTGGACCCTGACGTCCATTCCCCAGTATCCCGCGTTGGAGAAGCCGACCTGACCGGCCCTCTTGTTCGTGGCGACGTGCAGCGATGTCTTGAGGGCCTCGGAAAGCGGCACGTCGAGGTCCCTCAGCGAGAGCTGGGCCCCGTTGACCGCGGACCAGCCATCCAGGGTCGAGGGATAGTGCTCGCTGCTCTGGAACGCCCGGTTGCGGATGAGCTCGGCGTAGAGGCCGCCGTCGCCCGAGTTGTTGATATCCTGGAGACGTTAGTAGGCGTTCGTCTCGAAGCTTCCGGAATCTGTAGCGGAATCGGGGTTGGAGTTGGCGTCGGCGTGGCAGCTGGGCATACTTACCTCGTGGAGGAACCCATACTGGTGACCGTTCGTCGCGTTGCCGCCCTTTGCACTCACGCTAATCTTCACGGGAGGAGAGGCGTAAGAGAGGGCGAAGAGGCCGGCCAGCACGGCCAAATTGAGATATACCATTGCTTCTGGGTTTTCTATCCACTACCCACACTAGCAACGTACCGGGAGACGAGATGCTCCTCCCATCTCTGCCAAGGGAAAGAGCGGGCAGCTTTATATAACAGATACCAAGACCTAAGCTCCGGCCACGGTGGACGTAAATTCTGGGCGATCATGATGGGAATGCAGGGGTGAGATTCTCTATACGACGGGCCAAACGGTACATCATGACGGGTACCGGGATCTCAGTTATATGCGAGCCTATCGCGTGCGACCTGCGCTACCAAGAGGTCCGGGAACCACAGGCGCAAGCGTCGTGATACGTCCGCCTGTGCAAGGAAGCTTGCCCGGTTTCCCAGCCCTAATACTCGGCTGCAGAACCACCGAGGGGGTAATAGCCGGCCGGCATTGAAGCGGCTGGCCCCGAGCGGGCCTGTCCCCTCACTGGTGGAATGAAGCTGTCCCCAAGCCTGGGGTAGTGGGGTTGCAGGGTTGCGGTGAACGGCTATTTAGGTAACAGCTCCACCTTGACTTCTTGGTTCAAGGGTTATAATAATACCGATAAAGTAATGTCAGGTACGAGGCACATATACTTCGCATCGTGGTCGGAATCTAGGGAGAGCAAGGTGGCACAAACCCTGCCCAACTCCGCCCTAGCCGTGAGGGCATAGACGCCCCACGATATACGTACAGCTACTACTTCGAAGCAGAGACCAGGTTTTCAAGTTGTGTGACTTCCGAGGTAAGATTTCATCTCAGACCGAAGAACCTGGATGACTAACTTGTCTCTGTAAGAGTGAATAAAGCCGGCATGCTGCCGTTTAGAACTTTGACGAAAACGTGAGGCCACCTGGTTCCACGGCGGTATCTGGGTGTAAATGAACCGTGAATTTAATGAACGATACAGTCTGGGTAGAATATAAACAGAACTTGTCCAAGAAGGTTTCAAACCACCCGATCCAGATTTTATTTGAATAATTTGTTAGTTTGGTGCTCAATCGCATCCCTCGCAGTTTCCCTAGATGCGGTTGCTAGTCGAATCACCCAGGTTCGACATCTAGGGCACCATATTGAGGCGTGTTCATGTGAAGGCAGGGGACCTTCTAGGGTATTCGCTCTTCGCAAGGTAACTAGTAAACTATACGTGGTCTACGACATTGTGGTATGACTTGCTTAAGCGACATGTCATCTCAATTTGCGCCCGAATGGTGGCGAACTTTTCGCGGTGCCGTATAACATCACCCAACCGAAAATCTGTAAGATCCATTAGATGTTGCACTTCTATATTTTCGTCCAGAGGCTTGGGAGGAGCCCCCTCTGATCCCATGGTTACTCCCCGGTGCTAATCCCGGGCACTCCTCGAGAGCAGCTGGGCCAGGCCGGCGATGTTTCGCTGACGGGGTTGTCGCTGGTACCCTGACCGGAGATAATATAACAGGAATACCGCATGCCCACTAGGGATTGCACAGCGTACCATTCTTATTCCCATGCACGTTAGTGATCTCTACTCAACCTGTGCATTATTATTATGGCCGAGATGTTCGACCTAAGAGCTAGCTCTGTAATGACGACTAGCAACAGTTACACTGAGCAGAGGCCTCCAAAGGAGCTACCGGATTGCTATTCCCCACATGCACGATCCCGAGGACCAGCTTCAACCTATTGATCTATGCGGGGAATTGTCATATAGCACATATATTTTCGCGCTTTGGTCATTCGACGCAGACTACATCATACCCAGCAAAGAAGTGGAGACCCCTGAAACATGACAATAGACTCCAATCCGTTACATCTTACCATCATCCGCAATATACCATATCGTAACATATTATGTGCTCAAGCCCCGCCCTCGCGCTTGGCGTATTCATCCTCGATGGCCTCGGCGTACTTCTCATCAGGCGAGCGCGGATCCTCGTGAAGAACGCCCTCCTTCATGAGCTTCTCGGGCGAGGGGCGGTGCGAGATCTTCTCGTTAAGGGAATCGGCACGCATATGCTTCTCCAGCTGTAGTCACAGCCAAAATGTGAGTTAGCCTTTGAAAATTCTTTTTGAGATAGATAGCACGAGTAAGGATAATATGTACGCACCTCCCTCTGCTTCTCCTGTAAGCTAGGAGCGGCTGTTGAGTGGGGCAGGATGTTCTCTGAGGACAGCAAGTTAATTAAGACAACGGCCGACCGGGAACCATGGATCAAAGGATGGGGGTCTGCGTACTGTCAATCAGCTCAGATCGCTCCGGACGATGCTTCAGATGTTCCTCCAAAGAATTCTTGCGCTCTTTTGTCGGTGAGATGGGGGTCTCGTCCACACTCGACCGGGGAGGCTCGCTGAAGGTATCGCCGGTCACGATGGGTTCCGAAGCCATATTAAGTTGCAGTTGACCAATAACGGTGTCCGTCTAGTCTCTTGATTATTCCAATGCTAAATTCCTGTACCTTTCTCTTCTTATGGTATTTTGTAATGGCGTTCAACAGAAGAGGATGGTAAGATGTTAAGAGAAGAATGTGTGGCGGGCGGTACTAATCAGGTGACGTTAAAGCATGACTGCTTTATGAGCATGAAGCTGAGATTCCTCGATTGGTTGCGTAACATCAACAAACAACTATAGATACATACATTTAGGTCGAGGCCTTGTACCAAATACAACTGAACCACTTCTATCCCCAATCGATGGCAAACTCGACCAACCCCGATTTTATGATGGGATTCGATGCAAAGCCGCCGAGGTCGATATGTACCAATACATACGAGAAGAGGCTCGCTTTTGTACCCATATGAACATGTCACCCCTCCAACGTGCAGCTCCAACGTTGGCGGGCGGGGCCGCCTACAACCCCGCACTAATCCACCAACCAAACCAACCAGAAGCCCTGGAAACGGGGAATGAAGTCGTTGTACCAGTGATGAAGTCGTTTCTGGACCCTTTGATGCCCGATTGGGCCTTTTGCGCCAGGAACAAAACACATCTGATCTTCAGGGCATTCGACCTTGAAAATTCTGCAAGACATTCTTCTGACACTAGGGCCCCGGCCGGCCATAATTGTGGTAAAAGAAACGGCTTTGAGACTTTCACGCGATCTGGCGCTGATCAGTGCCAGTTGTCTGTCGAGCGTATGAGTGTCCTTGTGATGGCATCTACGGAAGAGCAGTTGGTGCCTTGCATGGGCACTTGCAATGGCGCGCAAGCTATAATGGGCTGTTCTTTTTGAGCTCCAATATGGATGGTCTCTGGGATTAGGCGAGATGGCCCGTGAAGTATGTGTCGCTTAAGGTACAAAGGTTTTCAGCTGTTGTCAAGACTACTCCGACCTCACCTGGACCCCGCACCGCCGCCCAGATCTGGATCCCTTGCGGTTCCGGCGGATCCACTCCCCCAAACACCACGCCGCATCTGAAGTAGAGCGCTTATCTCGCAGGCAGTTGTAGCGTATCATTGCCAAGGCTGCGAGACGGCATCCCATGCAGACCGACCCCTCTACAGCTCTCTCGTCCAGATTAGACGCCCTGATTCTCTGCGCGGAGTGTAATGATAACGACCGTCAACTATGGAGACCGGTAGAATGCTACGAAGTAGTAGCAGCGCGTGTCTTAGGGGCTACTGCTGTCGAATATACTCCACTAATATTATCGACTCCGATATGAGGAGGCAGAGGTACTGCCAAGAAAGCCGTTCTACAGGGTTTATAAACTTTCGACTGCTTACTCACGGCGCAGATTCGGGATCATGGCTCAGGGACCCTTCTCTATACTAAATCAAGTACATATCTCTGGAATGGAGGTCGATTCCTTAGAAACAGCTCTTAGCAACAGCTCTCCGAAGGTGAAGTAGTCGCGTTAACAGCAAGCGTCGGTGGATCTCATCGTGATGAGCGTGATGAGCGTGATGAGCTAGCGAGCGGGAGAGATGATAGTCTAAGACCCGTGTCCAAGGGGTACCTTGCGAGTATAAAAAGGTACGAGATCTTCATTTGGTGACATATTCGCTCCCCTCATCTTCACCTCATTCTGCTGCTAGGTTTCTCAGCTAGAAGGCCAAGTCACTTCAAGATGGTCCGAAGCCTCGCTACCGCAGTCTTCTTTTTGGTTGTGGCCCCCTCGGGCAGCATTTGCCGCCTCTAGGTCCACAGGGACAAGCACTCCTGTCTAAGTTTGACAAACATGATTTCAACGCTACGTGCTTTTCATGGGCCATCTATGAGCCCGCCCTAGGGATCAGGGCCCCTAATAATAATGTCTGGCGCAGACTTCCCCAGAAGACAAGGTAGCCATCTGGAACCTCCTCCATGACCCCGAATTTGGCCTGAATCTGACTTGCACGGACAAGGTCGAATCTACGACAACTACCTGTTCTGCATCAATACGGTGCAGGTGAACAATACGGATGTTATCCCCGACATAGACGGATCCGGGCTCAAGCTGAAGTCTTACGCCCGAGCGATCATCCTCGAGGGAGAAAGGCGGAGCCCATTTCTCAAGAGTAAATGACCGGGCCGTTGCCTGGGGACCGGCAATAGTACCATCCGGAAGCTCAACTACCCCTATAATGACGGAATAGGCTGTGCTCTCACGTTCAAGGGTCGCTATACGGGTCCCAGAACTTCGGCGTCGTCAAGGCGTCCCTGCTGACGCCGCGCTCCATCGCCGCCGTCGGCAACTACAACTACCTCTTTGACTACGCCTCCCACGTCGACGGCTCGCTCGGAGTCACCATGCGGGCCTTGTGATGCTTGCAGTCGTCCTTGTCGTACCCGGCCTAGGGGAACTGGTGACTCCGCATCTGGCGGCCACCCAGGGGTCCCTGCACCACTACGTCATGATCTTCAAGCCCGACTTTGACGTCCTGAATGTCTACAAGAGCCTGCAGGTCTCGGAGCTGAAGGCGGCGCCGACCTTGTAGCCGTGGTGGCTGGAGCTTGGCACCTTGGAGCAGGTCGAGCTCGACATCCGCAACACGAAGGAGTTGCAGCAGTTCAACTGGGCAGGCCACTGTCAGATATAGGGGACATCAGTGGTGTTGTTCTATTCGGCTAGTTGCCTGCGCTCTCGCAACGCGTACTGCTCTTGAAGTAACCTAACAACGGAATATATATCATCCGATCAGAGGGAGCCTTTCCGTATATGGGGTGCTAACGCACCCCCTGCTAGCTGACAAGTTGCGTTGTTGTATTCAGCTAGTTGTAGGTGCTGTTGCACGCGTACAACTTTAGGTAGCTTAGCTACGGAACATATATGTGCCGATCAGAAGGTGTCAGATATAGGGGACATCAGTTGTGTTGTTGTATTAGGTCAGTTGCAGGTGCTGTTGCACTCATACAACTTTAAGTAGCTTAGCTCCGGAACACATATGGGCCGATTAGTAGGTGATCTTTCCGTATATGGGGTGCGCTACGCACCCCCCAGCTAGCTGACAGAAGGCGACCTTTCCGTATATGGGGTGCGTTACGTACCCCCAGCTAGCTAACACACCCCCTTAACGCCTTAAAGCATTTATAGCGTTAATTACTATGTTCTATCACTTTCTGAAGCTACAGTTATTTATTTTACCTTTCTTCCGGCGATTAAATCCTTTTAATTAATTAACTTTTCGTTTAAAATAAATTTTAAAGTTTTTTTCCGTTAATTTAAAACTTTTATAATATTTATTAATTTTAATTACTTCTTAAAAATACTTAAAATCTTTTCGGAATAAGGTTTTATTTAATTTATTAATTAATATATTGTTTATAAACGTATACTTTATTTTAATTAAGTTTCTTTTTCTTATATTTTATAATTAATAATTATATATATTTACGTATCGGAATTTAGGTTTCAAAAAACCATATTAATATTAATAAGTTATATCGTTTATTAATTATCATATTACATATTTAACGGTTTTACGTTTAAATTAATTATTATGTTTTATTTATTTACTTATTATTTTAACAATTTTCTAAATAACTGTATAATATACGTTAAAAGCTTTTTCGATTAATCGTATTATTTACGAAAAAAGCGTTATTATACATATTTAACAAGTTTTCGATATCGAATTATTAGGTTCATATTTTAGTTTTAATCGAGTATACTATAATTTAATTAATAACTGTCACAGGCCACAGCTCCTATACAGCTGCGCTAAAAGGACAGAGATTGACTAGTTCAGAGACCCAGTTAATTGTAAGAGCTTATAGCTTGGGACCCCGCAGCTCAAGCCCCACATCTGAGCACAGCCCAGCCCATTACAATAACTTTATAATATACGTTATTAAGGTTTAAGTAAAGTCGTACGAATTAGAATATTATAAAAGATATATCTAGTAACGTATTAATTATAACGTATAAAATAAAACTGATCTTTTTTAGTATTTATTAATTACGCTTAAATAAGACAAATCCGGATTTAGTAATAATTCGACATTAGTTATTAATATATTTAGAAAAATATTTAGATTTTCTTTAAAGTTAAAATTAATTAAAGTATTTAAAAAATCGATTTAAAATAATTAAATCTTATTATTAAATTTCTTTTTAATTATTTCTATTTGGAAAACTATTATAAATTGTTATTCTTTATAGTAGTATATAATTCCTGAATTTGTTAAATAAATTATTAACGAATTCTTTTTATCGTACGCTATAATAATATCGTTTACCCCCCCGAAAAATAAGTACCTTTTAACGAAAAAATAGTAAGGTTTATAAGGATCGTAACTAAATCTTACATTTTTTAGCGTCTCGGTAAAATCTTTTTATTAAAGTAGAGGTAATTCTATTAATTCATATAAAACCTTTCTTAATTTAAAGTATTTTTTTATATTATAAAAATTTTAAGAGCGTTTTTATATATAATTTATAAGATAGGTTTATATTAATAAAAACTTATATAACGTAATATTATTTAAGCTTTAAGGTAAACCTAATTATAATAGGGATTAAAATTCGAAATCACTTTTTAATTAACATAAATACGTATATATTCTCAGAAATGTTTTTAAGTTATTAATTCTTTATACTATAAAAAGCGCCTTATATTTTAAAAGCTAATCGTATTTATCCAACTTGTAAACATATACTTATAAGTATTTTAAAACTTATTTTCTTTTAATAAAAATTAATTAACGGTTTCTTAAAATTATATGTTCTTATAACTTTATAAATTTTCTTTCGGCTTTACGAAATGTTTCTAGTATTAAGTATATACTTAACCTTTTATAACTTCGTCATAATAACGGTAAATTTCGCTTGTATATCCCGCTTTACGACCTAAATAACGTTTTTTTAGGTCGGGTTAAAAATACGATTATTCGATCCGTTCTTAATTTCTTTTTATCTCGAAATAATTAGCAAAAAAGTCGTTGTAATATAGTTTTACGATTTAATAATAAATAGCTCTTTTACTTAGGATCTATAATTAACTTTAATATCCGATTAATCTTTTAATACTTATATTTTATTAAGAATTTATAAAGATATCGTAAACGAATTTCTGCTAAACTCGTTTCTATTGGGGGTTATGTTTTTAAATTATACGGATAAAATTAATAAATATTTCTTAAGCCGGTAATTAGTTACGGTTTTTTTAGCTTTTTTACAACTTCCGGTTAGGTTAAGCCCTATTTCGCTATTCGCCCCTATTTACGCGCAATTACCTGGATTAAAACCTTGCGCTTTTCGGGCTTTTTTTTTCGTAAAAATAACCTTAATTAATATTTCCGGTTCGAAGTATATGAAGGATAATTTAAAGTTTGTCATTAATTTTCTTTCGAATGTAAATAATAATATTAAGTTATCCGACCCCTTTCTTTTTTACATAATTAAGGTATTTTAAGGTTAAATTCTCCGGGGTTCGTTTTTTTAGGTTAATATATAATTATAAAATTAAAAGGAGTAAGTAATGTATATTACCGAACTTATTTACCGTTAAGTTTTAAAGTATTTATAAAACTTCGTAAATTAACGTAATTCAACTTAACCTTTACGGTATATTTATTACTTTAAAGATAATAACGTTAATATCGGAAGGATTTAATAATAGCTATTATTTTCTAGTTAGGTATTTTATAGTTCACCTTTATATCGGTAAACTTTCGTAACCAAAACGCGATCGGGTATTATCTTTCCAAGTTATTTTTTATGATAAAATTCTAAATATAGCATATTTTAAGGCGTCGGTCTTTACTAATATTTGCCTTTTAAGGTTAAAATATATTAGGAAATGTATATTGCTATATATAACTATAAGCTTTTTAAAAAAGAATTTTATTAGCTTATTTAGGAAACTTCGCTTTGGTTCTTATTTTGGTATATGCTTTTTTAAATAACGACTTAAAGGAGTTATAATTCGAGAAAACCTTTTATTAAAACGGTAGTAAAGGTTACAAAACATAATAAATTATTATATAGCGTAAATAAACTTAGGTTCCGGTTATTCTTAGATAATCTTTACCTTAGCCGGGTTTATAAAAATTCCGTTTTATAAAATTACGTATTTAAGAAATTCAATAAAAGGTTAATAAAACTAATATTTAAAAGGTTTAACGTAAAGCTGTATATTTTAAAATCCTTTAATTACATTTCTTAAATATTTCGTATAAGACTTTGAATTTGTTAAAAAATTTAATATCTTATCGAAATAAACGATACAAAATTAATCTACAATACTTTAAAAAGTTTTATAATTATAATTTTAAAATGTAATAAGTATATTAATAAGTATATTAATTAATCTTATAAATAAAAATAAGCATCCATAATATTTATGGCGCATACGGAATACGGGTTTCCATTCGTCGCCTTTTTTAATTCGGATTCGATAATAAATATCCTTAAGATGTATCTTAAAAAAACCATTTATTTTGGCAATATAATTTGATAATTCCAAAATAAAAAGGAAAATATAACGATTCTTAATCGTTACCTTGTTAAAGCCACGCTAATTTACGTATAAACGTAGTTTTTCGTCCTTTTTCGGTATAAAAAAGAATAGAGGTTTTAATAAAATTAATTAATTCCTTAATTTTACTATAAGCTTTTATTTAATTAAAATAAACTTTTAACTTTTATAATTTGTTATAAATTAAGGGATATATAAAAAAATAAAGGGGTTTAATGTTGGGTATAAAGTCGATCGCATGATTAATTCTTCGTCGTCCGGGTAAAATGCTTACGTTAGTAATATTAAAAAAAGTTGTATAATTTCGAATGGTTTTAAGAAAATCCTTAATAACGGTAAGCTTAAAATTTATAATGTTTTCGGATTTTCCTTTAATGTATACTGACTTAGGTAGGGTAATAATAATATCATAGGCCGTTCGGTTTTTGCAGGTTTTCGTAAAGGTTTTTTTAAAAAATAATTCGAAAAATAATATATGGATATCGGAATATTATTAATTCCTGGCCGAGTTAAGTATAATACCTTATCTTATTAATGTTATTTGGGATAATAATATCAGGTTTTTATTTTTCTTTACGTTATGTTTAATAATAATACAAAAGCGTTTAATTTAATAAATTATTCCTTTTTCGTTTTAAAAAGTTAACTTACCAAATTTTATATAGAAAAATAAATATATTTCCAAATATATTTAAATTAATAACTTGGTAAGCGGGTTACGTTAGCTTATATTTGAAGATAAAATTAAAACTAATTAAATTAATATCGGCATAAAAATCCAAGTTAGCATAAATATATATAGAGACATTTTTCTAATAAGGTAATAACTATATATAAGGTACGAAAATATGTAAAATAAAGATTAAAAAAGGAAAATTAGGCTTAAATTTATTTGTTATAACTCAGCCCTTAATTCCTTTTCTGGTTCGAATTTTTTTAAATAATAACGTCGAATATGCCTTATCTTTCCGCATTTAAAATAAGTAATATTATTACGTAAATTAAAGGGTCGTTCTTATTAATCGTCTAATTTCGAGGTCTTAGTATTCGTATAATTATTGCAAAATTAGGTAAAATTTCAGCTTTTTGCCCTTTTTAAGATTTCCGTCTCTTTTAGCCTTTACGGCCCGTTTAAATAAGGTTAGAAAAGGAATTTCGTTAGCTTTCCGTATCGATTTTATTATTAAAACAGTTTCGCCAAGTATCTAAGTTTGCCTTGTTTTCTTTTTATTGGCCCTTTCGATTAATTATTAACTTTAGTTCTTTTTTTAATGCTGGTTAAAAATTCCCAGCGCCGAATGGTTAGGTTTATTATGTTATTTCGTTTTTAGGATAAGTAATTTACATATTTCATAATATCTTATTTAAGAGAAGGAAGTAGTTTACTGTAAAAGGATTTCGCATAATCTTCTTCCGATTGTTAAGTAATTTACTAGCTTTCCAGACTTATAAAGTAATAATCGAACTTTTAAGAATTTTAGCCTGATTATTGGCGTAATTCTTTTAGGTCGTCTGTTAATTTAGTTTTTAAGTTTCCTAGTAATCGGATATAAAATTTGGACCATATTTTAAATGCTTTTTAATTATTAATTAAGTGGGTCCGTTTATCGTTAATCGCAAACTTAATTCGTGTATTAAAAATTTTCCTATAGTTTTACTTTATTTTATTTCGTATAAATAGGACTTGACTATATCTTTTACAGAACTTACGCGGAAAGCATTCGAAAATTAATTCGTATTTTTTAATCCAGGATTCTTATTTAATGTACTAAAATCGAAATGTTAATTTATTATAGTCGAATTAAATATACTTTCTTAGGTCCGTATTTTATTAGGACCTGAAATTATCTAAACTTTCTTTTTTATTCGGGAAAGATTTATTAAGATTACTTTTTAAGTTAAATAGTTTATCTAAATCGTAAGGTAAAGGATTATTCTTTTGGCGAAAGCATAGTTTGTCTTTTAAGGTTTTTAATAAGCGGGCAACCTTTTTTAGTAAAGCAGATAGTTTAAAACGTTTATATTGATATTACTTTATTCTTTCGTTATAACGCTTTTTTTGTTGTTATATTTAATAGCCGGGTTCCTTGGGCCTTTAATTTTCGAAACGTATAGGCTGAACTAAGTTAACTTTTAGGTGAGAATTCGAAAGGGTATCGTTCGAGTTTCGTTAAGGTTCTCTACGCCTTTTATTACGACTTTCGTGAGAATTTCCTCATAACCTTAAGTAGTAATTTCGACCATTTTGTTACTAAGAAAATATATCTTTATAAATAGCAAATGGTATAACTAATGCGATCAAGGTTATAGGTGACTTTAAGGTAGAAAAATCTGAATTATTACGATAGCGGTTTTAAGTTAGGTATAACCAATTTATTCCTATAGGGTAAGGTTAGGACAGAACAGACTCTTATCCCTTTACCTAGATAAATAAGGGCCGAAGGCCCTTATATGGTATAAAAGCTATAGTACACCAGGGGAGAGGACATAAGTGGTGTAGGGGTGCCAGGCCCGTAGGCCTGCATGTGACATCTTGTAAAACCTTATAATTTTAATATAATCCTTAAAGGCGATTAAGTTGTCTAATAGCTTTTTTAGGAACCGAGCTTTATTCTTAAGTTCTTTTAAACGCGTTTTCGACTTTAATAATTAATTTTCAAAAAAGGCGTCCGCCTTTTTATAGTAAACTAGGTATTTGGATACTTTAAGCTTACCGTGAGTGTAATATAGTTCGGCGTCGTCTTATTTAAATTTCCGGTAATATTATGTAAAGTTTTTATACTTTGTACGGAACGCCAGATAATAGTTAAGGGCCGGTTTTGTTAAGTATTTTAATTTATCGGGATAACGTAAATAATATTTAATTTTCAAACTTTAAAACGTTATAAAAGTTTAGTAAAAGCTGCTTTTTATTACATTTTTATTACGCTTTATTTCGTAATTTTACCCTTGGTTTAATCTCGAAAGTTAATTATATAATCGTTATTAACGTTCTGTAATTTTAAGCTCGCCTTTATTAATTTATCTGCCAGTTCGTTTCTTTTTACGCCGTAATATCTTAGGTTTTAACGTATTCGACGTTATGCGTATCTGCCGTTACGTGGAATTTTAACTATATTTACTGGAAGGATATAATAATATTCGTCTTAATTCTTTAAACCGCTTCCGTATTATCCAAACAGATTTATATTCACTTCTAGTTAATTTCCGGTAATCCCACAACAACGTACTTTAATTCTTTCTAAACTTTTATTACTTCCGTATCGAAAATAATAAAGCAAAAGTTTAGGCGTCCGTATTCTACACCGAAAAGTCGCTTATTTTAATAAACTGTAAAGCCGTAACCGATTTTCGTTTTATTTTACGAACCGTCCGAAAAGACGATAACGTCTTTTAATAGCAAAACTGTATACCAGGCCTCGAAAGCTGCGGTACCTTCCTTTTTGGCAAATCCTTATATAAGGTCCTTTTTCGAACTAAATAGGTACTTAGAAAGGATTAAGGTAGGTCGTTATACGGGTGGTAATATCTTTACCGTTATTTATACCTTGGTTTTAGGATTTTGTAAACCTTTTACCCCGCGTTTCTTAATAGTTTTAACTAGTTTAGCTTTTTTAATTAAGGGGTGCTTTTTATCGGCAGTTCGGAACTTATATGCAAATCTTTATAATATAAGGTTTAAAGTTATTTATCCAGTCGGCAATCTCGAATCGCGATATAAAATATCCGTAAATATTATTTTTATACTGGTAGGATAACTTCAATAATTAAAATAAAAACCCGTTAAACTTTTCTTACGTATTAACTTGTTTTAACGTTAATTTTATTTTTCCTTATTTACTAATACGTTTTTCGTATTACGTTTCCGCGCCATATAATACTATAACAATAATATCCGTAATTATAACTTTTCGTAATCGGGATGCTGGAGGTCCGTATTTCGTATTCGCTAGATACCGTATATATTAGGTAAGTTATATTACTTTACCTGTTTTTATTTAAAAAATGTACAGCTTAAATATTAATTCTCTGTTAAATTATACCTTAAGCTACCTAAGTGTTAGCGCCTTATTATTGTTTTCCGGGTTTTTTACCGGGTAGATTATAAAGTTATCGTCGACTAGTACTAATAAGTCGTATTTCTTTCGTATTTTAGTAATATGTAATAATTTATACGTTTTTATTAAATATTTTAAACGTTTTATATAAATATGAATCGTTCGTATAACCGAATTTTAACGTCCTGCTTTATTATAAAAACTTTGCGAGGTATAATATATGTAATATCGGAGAAAGTGGGGAATTTTAAGGTATACCGTATCGGACCCGGTTATAGCCCGTCGTTTTGGATTCGAGCCGTACTCGGATTTGCTTATCTAATAAAAAGGATTCTATAAAACGGAATATTAATAACGGACAACCTTAACGTTTTATTTTTTCTAATAAGCATTTTTTTAATAAGATATTAGACGTTTTTTATACGTTCATTGTAATTATGGAAACCTTTCGTTTAATTACGAATACTTATTTTGCGTTATATACGAAAAGCCCTATTAAATTTATCGTTAATCTTTTAAGTAACGTTTTACCGTATTATCAATTTAGGATATTATTTGTTAAAGCGATTTACGTTAGCCGCTTTATTATTATCTTTTTTAACCTTTTACTCAGGTAGGAAAATAACGTTATAAGCTGTTAGGACTTTAGCAACTTTTTATTCCTTTTCCTTATTTTAAGTATTATCGATATTTTAGCGTTTTACCAGGCGGCCGGGAAATATGTAAATCGTAACGTATTTTTAAGAACGTCCTTAATATATTACTGAACCGATTTTTAGCTAATTTTTAAAAACTTTATTATAACGCCGTTTATCCCGGGTAAAATATTAGATACCTTTAAAATATAAGCTTCGGCCTTTTTAAGTATTATCGTAATATCCCAAAATAATTAGCCGTTTCGTTTATTTATATCTTTTAAAAAGTCGTAATTTAGGTCGTCGTTTACTAAAAATCGTTCTAGAATTTTCGTACGTAAAGTTTTAATTTTATTAAGCGTATTTTTTATTACTTTATTTCTTATTTATAACGGTAATAACTTTAGCCGGAACTTACGTTTATGCTAGCTGGTAGTTTTGTATAATTTATCTTCAGTAAAAGCCGTTTTGGTAACTTTTCGTTAATATTTCCTTTTCGCCTTACGGATTATTAATAGAAATTACCGATATTCGTCCATATAATTTCGGTTCGGGTTACTTTAATATCTAAGTTATTTATATATTTCCGAATTTTTATAAATACGGTAAAAGTTTCAATAAGTTTACGTTTATTATAACGCTGGGTATCTTCGGTTTATTACCGGCTTGTTTATTGCTTTCATCGATAATTAAAACCCCGAAATAATAATTTCTACCTAGGAATCCAGATTTTCCAGCGAGGTTACTAAGCACGTTTCCGGCAAGGAAGTTACGTTCGTTATAATTAAATCTGCAAATTTATTTAGGTTTAATTTCGATATCCGTAATTAGAATTCTTTTTTAACCTTTGCCCGGAATAATTATTAAAAGCGTAAAGTAATCCGATCAGAAGTTAAGGTTGTTATATACGAAAGTTTTCGTAAATGGGGATATTAAAAAGGATAAGATTTAATATGTACCCCGCTTTACGCGTAAGCTTATGGGATATGCCTATATAACTTATTTTATTAGTAGTAAACCATTTTTCGATATTTTTCCCTTTATTTTCCAATTTAACTTTTAAGTCGAAATACGGATGTTATATACTTTAATTACCTTTTATTACGTAATTATGATACGGCGGTGCCAGGCTGGTAACCTAATTAACCGTTATATTCATACGGAATTTTTAATACATATTAAATATAAAGTATTTATTAACGTTTAGCTACAACAAATTTAAAAAGTAAAGCGGTGGTTATTATTATACTGTTAAGTAACGCCTTTTTAAATATAAGTTATAACCCGGGGCCTTTTCTTTTCGTTCGTTCAGTTAATTATCAATACGTAAAAGTTAAATTTTAGGTAGTTTTATATTTTCGTATTTATTTTTACTTAAAGCTTTTACATTTAGAGTATATTTATATTTTACGTTTAACATAGCTTTAACAAGGTAATATATAATGTTAAGGTATTATAAGTATTATATTAAGCTACGTATAGATTATGTAATTTCGGGAATTCGCCTGTATCCGTACGACGTTTTTGGCGCTTTTATTTCTGTTCGTTTTCCGTTAGTATGCGAAGGGGCGTTATTAAAGTATGTGTTATTTTAATTTTCATAGTTAAGTGTAAACGTAAATTACGTTAATTAATATTAATTACTACGGTATTTCGTACCTTAAAACGGAATCATCGATTTTTTTAAGGTTATTTTCGGTATCTGTTAATTTTAACGCCGTAGTGGTCTTTAATTCGGAACTGTACGTTTTTAAAGGTATATAAGTAGATTTAAATCTTATAAAAGTTGTTCCGTTATAGGTTTGTTTTTGCCGCTAGCTACCTAGTTCTGTTACGGTTTATTAGGTTCTTTTGCCGTAAGTTAATGTAATTCCCCGTTTTTCGTAGCCTGTCCGTATTTCGGTATAATGTTTTGTCCTTATCTCTTTTACCTTCCGCTTTGCGGACGTTTTTTAGTTTATTTTTCGTTAATCGTATTAGTTGTTTTTTAATTCGTTTAAGAGCGGCCGCGTAATTTTCGTGTTTTACCTAAAAAGGACCTTAATAATCTGCGTATTTAAAATACCGGTTATATTCGCCTTCCGGGTATTAGTTCAATTTATTTCCGTAATTATTATACCGCGTAACCGGTTAGTACCGTCCTTTAATGTAATATTTTTAGCATTTGAGGTTATATAATTCGGCTGCCGGTTTTTTCGGTATTAATTTAGATTACCCGTTAATATTAAAGAACTTAAAGTATTTAATTAAAGTTAAAAAAAGATATTATTTAGGTTTTACGGCTAGTTATAATGTTAAATTCGTACCTTAACGATTTGCAACTTATAAGCCGATATTTTCTTTATACTTAAACTTTACTATAAATAATATTTTACGTATTAATAACGCGTCCCGGCTTAATATAATCCGAAAACGTATACGGTACGTTCGGTACCGCGTTAATATATTATTATTCCGGTATTTAAATATTATCGGCGTTAGTAATTTTTCTTACGCGTTACTTTACGTCTAGTTCGTAAAGTATATTCCGGATTTATTTAATAATTAATTTAATAAATTAACTCGTATTGATAATCGTAATATTCGGAATATTTGGTAATTATAGCCTTAAACCTTTGAATCTTTTACATATAATAATCTTTAACGTAAAAAGCTTTTTTTATAAGCTTGCCGTTTTTCGTTTAAA
The DNA here is from genome assembly GCA_004154915.1 of Monosporascus ibericus. Lineage (NCBI taxonomy): Eukaryota > Fungi > Ascomycota > Sordariomycetes > Xylariales > Monosporascus > Monosporascus ibericus. The sequence continues at coordinate 46,816 of QJNU01000146.1, read as the reverse complement.
TAAATTAAAAATTTGTTATTATTTTTATTAAAAAATTAAAATACGGTAAAGATAATTTTAATAATCGATTTTAGGATTTTTATATCGTTATTTAAGTTAAAATTATACCCCGATTTAATTATATTTATTTCGGAAATTTATTTATTTTTCCTTTCCGAATTAATTAATTATAAGCTTAATAACCGTATAAAGGCGTAAAGCGTTTTATGAACGGTTAAGAAAACCGCCGTATTAAAATAATCGATAAATATCTTAATAGAAAATCGTATTTCTATTTTATAATCCGTTTAATAATTATTTTTATAATTTTTAACAAACGAATTTAAATATTTAATTAAGTTTTTTATCACTTTTTATTTAACTTAAACTTATTATTTTATTTCGTTAAATTAAAAGGTAATAATTAAAGTCGCAATATCGAGTTAAGATCGGTTAACGGCCTTTCCGTTAGTAAAGTTTATTATCGGAAAAGCTTAAATATTAATAAGTTTTTTCCTTTTATTCCGTTATAATTATGCAAGGCTTAAGGGGGTAAATAGTTTAGGTTATTAAATATATTAAACTATATCGTCAAAAACCTTAATAGGCTGTTATGGTATGGTAAGGGCTTCCATATTCGTCTGTTGCTAATAGTTGCCAACGATCGCGAGATTTTAACCTTGGTGTTTTGGCTCAGCTAGTAACGAATTCGCCAAAAGCGCCAAAAGTTAGAAAATTAGATATAATGCACGCTTAAGCACTAACAGCTTTAAACGTACGGATGAAATATAAAAGGAAAGCTATATAATATTAACTTAAACCGTACGACTAGGTTTAATAATGGTTAAGCCGACCAGTCGTCACACTTAGCTATAACCTTAAAAACAAACGGCCTGACCTTGGTAAGGTAACCGCTGTCCACGTTCAACTTTAACAACGGGATTAATTTATCGTCGCCAAGTCGCAACTCTATATAACGATAGTATGACGTGGTGTATAGGTCAGGAGAATGATAAACGAAAACTAATAGGGATGCAATAACTGTTAGATAAGTAGCATAATAAGTGCGCACTTATCAATCTAGTCTTTTGGTGCGGTGTCTACGCAACAATAACCCGTTCATCGGGTTGACGACGAACGAATCTTGGTCTGTAAATGTTATCTGATTCTATGGTCTCTACCATACAGTTGTGTTTCAATTGCTGTTACCCTTAAGCACCATCCTGATCCCGGGGATATGTTAAATCTCGCTCGTACTGTATAGTGACCGTTTTGGTCGTCACAATGGCCTTCTCGTTATTATCCTTGCCACGGGCCCTCGCATCCCAAGAGGAGGCCTCGACTCCGGTTTCGACGGTCGCGGTTTGAGCCCCTATCACTACAGCGGTGCTTCCTTCCCCGTTCTTATGCTTTTTCGCGCCCATTCGTGACAGTGTTTCGAACTCCACTTCGTCTTCTTCTCGACTACTGCCGAACCGGGCGTAATACTGCTTGCGCCGCTTCCCTGAGGTTCCAAATGGTCTCGTCCTTGGCGTATTAGCATCTGTCCTGGGACTGTGCCCCGAGCTACGCATGAGACTCGGAGCTACGTGATTTAGGAAGCGGCGTAGGGTAGGCATGGCGCCGCATATTATGAGAAGATTCAGTTCAAGTAGACTGCATAAATGAATAAAGGAGCTGGGTTAGTGCATCAGGTCTAGAGTTGGGGCGAAGCGTAAGGTTGTCTAAACCAGCCTCAAAGCACTCACACCCAAAAGCTTGCTGGAGCGGTAGCCCAGGTCTCGTCCGGGTTGGTTAACAATTCCGGCAGGATACATGCCCGCACAACCGAGGTGACGACCGTTCTTGAGCCGTTACGTTAGCATCTCAGCGCCGGACTTTGACGACTTAGGACATACATAGATCCGACAGCGAAAACAAATACTACCCCAAATTTTTGTGTTCGAGGCATCTCAAGGTCCCAAACCATAGGGATGGGTATGCCGAACAATATGACATCCGTGAGCGTATTGGCGATTGCGGTGGCAGTGAATAGCGCCGGCTGCTGGATACAGGAGCCCTCGGCAATCTCGGTAACCGTGAACGCCATGCGGACCGGGTTGCATACAAAGATAAGGCCAAAGATGATGATGAGTGAGTATACAGCGATCGTGCCAATAGTCGACCACACAGCTATGTGGAACCAGCGCTGCGGCGACAGGCGCAGGTAGAAGACCAGGAGGGCTAGCTTGGCGAGGCTGGCGCAAGGGACGAAAGTCGGGGCGGCGATGTAGAGGTGCTTTTAAGTGTTGACTTGGTCAGCGCTGGTTTCTAATGTGATGGGTCATATCTAGCGCCTATCGTCGCGAAGACGGAGACGAGTCCGTTGATAATGAAAGGAGAGAAACCGCTGAGCTTACAAGGCGAAACTTTTCGAAGGTCTCGATAGGAATCTCCCACGCATGCACACCTTGGCTCCCAATAGCGAATGTCCCTACAACATTACATCAGTAAAAGGGGCCTGCAGTGCTGTGATGGTCTACAGCTCGTACGGATCACCAATATCTGCGTGGCCACTGAGAAAAGCTAAACAGCAGCAGTTAGCACAAGGCTGCCTTGCATCAAGCACGTCTCCTTCTGTCATGGATATCAAAACCCTCATAAACCCACATAAGACACAAACAAAAACCCTAACCAGAGCCAATGGTTAGCTGTTACTTCTTTTGCACCAGCATGTGGGCTTATTCTACACGTTCGTACCATCATCGATCTGAAGGCCCCTCGCTAAGAAGATCTTCGTATACAATCTTTGCGAGAGGAAGAACAACACGAGGGGATTTCCAACTGCCGCGACAGAGTATATCTGGATAAGGTACTGCCGTTGAGGGTTTTCGAAATCCACGTCGTACCCTTCTGGTGCCGGCAGATACGTAATGACTCCATGTGTCACGAACCCGGGCGCCGTGGACATCTTGCCCCTGCGTGCGTGCACGCCGGAGAATCTCTCCAGCGTTGGAAGGAGAGAATGTGAGTGGCCCAAGAAACCAGATCAGGAAGGATGGGGACATTTTCATAATGTCAGCGCCCTGCGCCGTACTTTGGGTCATTATGTACGAAAATGCCGTCAGTGCGCTAATAGTCAGGAATTCCGATTTCCTGGGCTTTGTAAAGAGGCTTCATTGCGGTTGGTCCCTATCACCGAATTGGCACGCTAGGCCTGTAATCTAACACAAGTTTCTACTGCCGCGCCGCTTGGTATATCTATCAGACCTAGTCTCAGCATGGATCAAGGCTCTAAATGGAGAAGCTACTACCCCAACCAGCCAAACTTACTGCCCCAGTTAGGTACGCCACGTCGAATCGTTGTTTCGACTTCACTCAACGCCTTATGGCAACCCCACCGACAATCATCCTGTCAGATATAGGGGACATCAGTTGTGTTGTTGTATTGGGCTAGTTGCAGGTGCTGTCGCACGCGTACAACTTAGGTAGCTTAGGATAGATAGCACCAGCTCGTTATACAACTTGATTACCTAGATTACCTTTGGCAATCTGCTATTACCAGACGTAACTATCATATACCTCATTACTTAATTTCCCACAATACTGTTGCTAACATAAACCGTACGACCTAGGTTTAATAATTGGTTAAATCGACCAGCCGTCACATTATTACTGTTATAATAAGAGCTTGAAACTTATAAATAAGTTAAAGTGAAATGTGATTTATTAAAAATCAAGATGTTATATTAAAATATCTAAGTTGATATCAACGTGAGAGTGCTATTATTAAACTAAATTAAAGATAGAACTTTTTTTTTTAAAAAAAAAAAGGCTTAAAGCATTTATAAAAGAGTATTATATTAACTAAAAACCAAAGAAGAAAAGTAAAAGTAATACTGATATGCTATTTATATTAATTCGGTTAAACTTGATTAGTTTAGCATACAAGCTCTATATAAACATATAGATTCTTATTAATTGTATAAATTCATAAGAATTTATAAACGTGATAATACACACGGACCGTCCTATGAGCTTGCTTTCATGTTTCTATTTAAAACCTGTCAAAATCTGCATACAGAACTCAGTGTTAAGGGCTACACTTTGCGACATCATAACGCTTGTTCATTTTTTTCGCAAGATGCTTTCATTAAAGCGAGGAAAGATCATTTCTTAATATATTCTCTCGGCTCGTTGAGCTATCATCGTGCAGTCGATTCCACCTGCCGGTGCCTCTCGAACCGAACTCAGAGCCGCTCGCGTTCCTCGTACGTAGCTTCTTCAGCTCCACAGATTCATCCTTATTAGTAAACGGCGTCCCCCCGATCGTCTGCACCGCTCCCGCCCGTCCTTCAGAGTAAGACCCCTCGTACGTTGTCCCGTAAAAACTGAATAGCTTGCGGATCGGCGGCAGGGACGCGGCGATAATGCCGATGGCGATCTCGATGGTCGACCAAAGGACGATTTTAGAGAAGTAGACTATGTACCGAGTCAGCAAGACTGCTGTTTATCCGCAATAGCAAGTGAACTAGAAGAAGCCTTACATAATTTATCATCGACGATAATGTAGTACTTGAGATACGGCAACCGGATCATAGCGCACACGCCCGCCAGACTCCCAAAAGCCAGGAGAGCCATGAGAGAAAGCTTGACGGTCTTCCGCAGCTGCAGGTCTCGCAGAAGGAGATAAGGGATGACGGCGCACGCCCAGTCCAAGATGACAGTAAAGGCCGTGAAAACGTAGGATGAATAAGCCATCAAGCGTTGGACTGTGCACGACCCCAGCTTCCCCTCCCATTGTGCGCCGAGGGGTCTGCAAGTACACAGGAGGTGCATGATGACCCCTCCGGTGAGCAGCGGCGGAACTCCAAGGATGCCTACGATGCTGTAACGGTAGCGCCGCAGGGTCGTCAGGCGCAGAAGGGCCACGGCGATGCCGGCCTTGACTAAAGTAGCCGACACCGCATAGAACATTTGCCAGCCCCCTAAATACAGAGCCGCTCTGGCTCGGAGTTGTTCTGTCAGCTCGGCGTCGCGCGTCCCAAGACCGTACCGAGTCGCAAAGATCATGTATACAGCCGAGGGTATGAATGTTAACTGGACCGTAGAAGTTTACGCTTGTTAATTTGGTGATAGTGCAGGTAGGATCTTGTTTGGCTCACATAACTAAGGACACCGAGGCTGTCATCCCATCCCCAAATCTTGGAGTCCCGAAATATCCACGCCCGGGTCCAGATTCGCAGGCCCACGGTAATAGAGGTCAAAATGATGCAAGCGATGGTGACGCAGGTAAGAAACCAGGCGAGCCCCCGCACTTCGATAGGATGCTGCCTCCAGGCTGCGCTTATCAGCTCCTCATTCTTGGAGCTCGGCGGTGCCATGGATATTTTCGCAAAGCCCAAGGTAATTTTGCGTCAGTATCCGTGAACGATCCGGGATTTCGTTTAGAGTAGTAGACATTGTGTTGCGGGTATATTAATGAAAGCTATTGTAGAACAAGCAATCGCGGCGTCGCCTTGACCTCTCCTTGGAGGCTGCAGATTCTAGCGTCATAGCGGAAATTAGAGAGCAGCCTAGTTATCAGCAGCCTCCGCCCTCTTTAATAAGCTAATCGGTGAAGAAGTGCTTCCTTTTTCGGAACGGAATGTAAGAGACCTAATATCCGATGCTGAAGTATTTGTTAAAGGATTGGATTTATCTGGTTCACTCTCAAAGGCTCCTAGCTAAGAGAGAAGGTAGTGATGTCAGATAAGCAGCAAGATCTTGCACTTAACGATAGAGAAGCTTATTGCACAATGAACTTCTGGGGCAATGTCTAGTCGACAAGGGTGACCTAGGTCGGAAGGAGTAGAGAAAATCTCGGGGGAAGTAGAACCAACGTGGCGCACCAATAGTCGGGAGGAAGTAGCAAATGCGAGGCGCACTTGTTTAATACGTACATACTTAAATTATATTTGCAACTATGTCGTAATTCTTATGTATTTATTAACAATTGCCGGTGTATGCTTGCATACTAAGATATATAAAGTAACTGTTATACACACTTGTAAATACTGCGCACTGAAGTATTTCAGTGGTATAACCTAGCAATCTTGGCTTCTATATAAACGGTCGGGCTTTTAGAGGAGTCAGCCCCCCACCTCAGCCAAGAAGTTACGTAACCGGCTTAATGGTCTTAATATACCAAGCACCTTAAGCCCTTTAAGTCGTCGGAAAAGCTTAAAGAATTTAACGAGCTTAAAGGTTTAAGCAGTATAAACGCCTTAAGCTAAAACAAGGTTATATACGTTCGTTATTTTTATAGTTTAATAAATTACCAGCTTATAATATAACTTAATTATTTAGATTACTTTTAATAATCTACTGTTATTAAACGTAACTATTGCATACCTTATTACTTAGTTTCCCACAATATTGCTGCCAATATAAACCGTACGACTAGGTCTAATAGTTGGTTAAACCGATCAGCCGTTATACGTTAGAAGCTTTTATTTAGTAGTATTGTCAGACTTTAAGCAATATCCCAGCCACCATGTTTTCCAGTAAGCAACCCGCCCCTAAGGCAACCTTCGAGGTCCCAGAAGATGACACCATGGGCTCCGATAACGAAAAAACCCGACCTAGTTTCTCCCAGGAAGAAGCCCTACGAGGATTAAACTAGCTAACTAACGCAGTTACGTAACTTTCTAACGATAAAACCGTACTTACCAATCCACTTAAGGAAACCCGTAACCAGTTAAAAGCCCAGAAAGTTGAACTAACCAGACAGGCAAGCAGCGAGCAGCCCGCATAACTATCGCAATCAGCTCACCCAGCTTAGCCAGCTTAGCCAGATCAACCAGCTTAACCAGTACAGCCTGCTTAAGCAATCTACGGCAAGGAAGCCGGAGAGGTTCTGAAGCCTACTAAGCCCGACCCTTTAACGGAATTATTACCAGGCTATAATAGTTTCTTATAATATATCGCGATATTTTAAGTATTTCCCGATCAGGCTCGTAACGCCTACGTTTTCAGCCTAGTTCGCTATAAGATAACTATCTGAAAATGCAGCTATTTGATTTAAGCTCGTCCTTCGTAAATGGGTTGCTAACTTTTTAAATTAAGGTTTATAATAATTATAGTGATATATAGCGACTATAAAAAAATTAAAAAGGAGTTTAAAAAAGTATTCGTAATAATAAACAAAAACATTAAGGCCGAAAGTAATATTAAAAACTTATAGTAAAAAGGATTAACGTTTAAATACGATAACCTTTTCGACTAGATCATTTTGAAAATTAACTAGAGATAAAAGGTACTAATGGTTACGTTTTTAAACGGCCTAAAGGAAAATGTTTAAAGGGATTTATTAAGGATAAACGGTTTAAAGGTTAATAAATTATATCGTTATAATACTCTAAGTCGACGGCCGATAATAGGCTAAAAGAATTTAATACCTGAAAGACCGGCAAAATAACAGGTTAAACAGTGGCTTAATATTAACAGGTTATAAGGAATAAATATATCATATAAAACGACACCAGGACCTATGAAAATGAAATTAATATAATAATAGAACGACATTGAATTTAATATTATAATTATAATAAAATAGAATATAAGACTTTTTAATACACAAAGCTTAGAAGACAATAATAAAATATATAAATATCGTTTTTTAAGAATCGGCTCGAAATAACAAGAGTAATAATAAGTCGATTAATATAATTAAGGTTAAAAACTATTAGAATTTCCTTAACATAATGTAACAAGAACTTTAAAAAGTTAAAAGATTATCCGAAGTGACTTTTTAGGAATGACGAACTTTAATTATAGGATTTATAGCAACTTAATACTTAAAGGAATACGACGAATAAAAAAGCTTATAAAATATAAACTTATTTTCACGTTCTTAATAAAATAGTAATAACGGTATAAATAGTTAGAATTAAAGGTATAGATTAAGGAATATTAAGGCTAGGACGAAGTTTTATTACTAGAATAACTAAATCAATGGGAAAAACTTTATACTATTTATTATAAACGTATATATTACTTTAAATATATGCTAGAATAATAATATATCGAAAAGCGGATTACGTCAATATATAATTAAGGATTCGATTATTATAATGAAATAGTGCAGGGTGCAGAGCCGGGTACATGGCTTTGCCGATCGATTAGTCATCACCAGTTATGTATTTCTAGCAGTTCATTTTTCGCTGGGCGCAACCCCAGAGACACCAGAGACACTCATCATCACTTTACATATGGATTTAACACCACACAATACAGTTTGCGTTGCCTTCATTATCTCTTAAACCGCGGGCTCAATCGTGACACTTTCTTCAATTATGCACTGATCAGGACCAAATCACCGCGTCTCAATTCCGTATCAAATCCTTTAAATATATTATCAGTCGTCGATCTTATCTAACATAACGATACAATTTACTCACTTTTCAAGACGTTTATCTTTAGACAAGTTCTTTTAAATCTTTTTCTTTAAACTGCTAAAGAACGTAATTATTAATATCTTTTATTCTTAATTACCTTTTAAAGCTAACTAAACTCAAAGACTACTATATTTAAAACTTAATCTTTGTTGCTTTAAGTTTTTAATCTTATGTTCGGTTTACTTCTTGTGGTTTCTCACTTCGAATGCTTCCCTTAATCTTTTTTCGAACTTTTTATAATCTTTATAAATTACCATAATTGCCATAATCCGTTATTTAAAGGTGCTAATATGCTATTTGTAAAGAACGGGCTTAAAGTAAATAACCGCGTTTTCGGTTAACTATTATATAATGAACTAAATTCGAAAGAATATGTATTATAAACTTAATTAAAAAGTACTTAAAATATGCGCGACACGTTATATAAAACTGTTATAACTTAATACTAGTTCCGTTAAAGAGATCGAGATTAATAAGCTTTAAAGCCTTTTCGACTTCCTTATTGGAAGATATTTAAGCAAGTTACATTAATTAAACTAGGTGATTTAATTCAGCTAGTCGTAATAATTATACACGTTACTTCTTACTTGCTTATTTAGCTAATTCGACTCTTTAAACCTTTAACTGATTATGGGGGTTTAAAGGTATTAAAAGGTACGATTTTATCGTTAATAAGTTACGTAATTACGTTAATTAACTAATTTAATCGTTACAAGGCTTTCCGTTTAAGGAGTTAAGTCAGGCCTTTTTATTTCTAGATTTCGTAATATTATCTTTAAGCATCTAAAAAGTTGGCTTACAGGCGGGTTACTCATAAAATAATAAAATATGAGGAATATTGCCTAAAGTATAAGAATATTATTAAATAAAAGCTTATAACGTATAACAGCTAGTATGGCTAATTAATTATTAAACTTAACAGTATAGTTTAAACTAATAATAATATCATTAAAAACTGAGCAATAATGTATATGATAAATACATTTAATAATAATAAATTATCAAAAGTAATATAAGTATTTAAGTTATATTTTAAGCCGATACTCTCTAAACTATATAAACGATAATAAATATACTTATATATTAAATATATAGGGTAAACTCCTCTGCGTTGTCGAACTCGAAAATGATCACAATAATCCCTTGAATTCGTATACGTAATTGTACGTAACCAAATTTTAAAGAATTATTATCTCTTCACCGTTTGTAGAGGCCAAGGCGTGTTAGGTCATAATACTAATACGACCCCAGGAGAGGTTCGTAGCTCAGTGGAGGAAATAATTAGTATGGTTATATTACAATAACGCTAATATTTACAATATATATAAAGAAAGAAAATTTTAACAGAAATCGTTTAGTTATCGGCGAGACAGAATAGCTGGCTTTAAAATGCCATACACTTACGAAACGTACGGAAAGGGAGAAAATAATCTTATTCGTCTAAGACTAATTACTTATATACGACCGTTATATTCGAACAATTATCGTTTCTTAAGCTACTAGCGTTACTAGGACATGCCGTATTAATAATCATCGTCATTCCGTTCGCGCAAGAAGAAGAGGCAGCATTAAGTTCTTATTATAATATTTAATCTAAAATACCCGTAAAAAACGAATGTACGATCTACATTAAAAATGTAAACTTTCAGTACGTTCAGTATCAAAAGGATAATTATCAGTACGATCATAGAATATAAAGAACGGCATTAGATATAAGACTATGAATTAATTGTCTTTGTACAAAAATAAAACTTTAAAATATCTATTATCTTAACCGGAAACACTTTAATATATCGAAATAAAAACATTATTTACGTTATAACGCTGAGTTCATAAATAATTCTTGTTGCTATTGCAATACGACTATGAAAAACTAATTATATAGCTGTTAAAAGACATTTCGCAAGTTTAAAATAACTTACTTGCACAAGGGTGCCAAAAGAAAGCTTTAAAAGCTAAAAATCAGTTTTTATATGAAGAAAAAACTATTATAATACAAATGAATAGATGTTTATAGGTTTAATAAATACAGTTAGTTTTTAAGGTTTAAGGCTCGTTTCATTATAGGAAATAACTAACAGTTTAACGGTGTATCTAGGGATATATATGCATTTATACTAGGTGGAAGGTCGTTCTAAGTTATATTCCTTTTGGCGGTAAAGTTGAATTTAAATTCTAACTAATATAACCTCAAAAACGTCTTTGCTAACGTAAACACACCTTTTAAAAAATATATAAAAACACCTGTGAACTATTTACAATATAATAAATTGGTTGTACTTGAAAGTATATTATACGAAATATAAATATCGTTTATTTTATTAAAAAGACTTTATTAATACGTTTATAATTTTAAACTCGAAACCTGTTATTGTAAAAGGTTTAGTACGTTATTCGTTAAACACCTTCTTAATTTTTCATTGTGATGATACCGTAGTTAAATATAATAAAACTGTTTAAAGCTTGTAAATAAAGAACTTTTATAAATATAAAAACATTATAACGTACCATATATACAAACTGTAAAGATAAACAAGTTGTATATTTATAACAATCCGGGTTGACGAACTTAAAAAAACTATAATAATAAGGTAATAAATTAACTTAAATTAATAAAAACCTTTTTCGTTAGACGTGTTTATAGCCTTTTTATCTCCTCGCATGATATCCGAGCTTACTATTTACCGCTATATTTTCGTTCATTCGTTTTAACCTTTTCACGATAATTATCTTTAGCCGTCGTTAATTTGGATTGTTTATTACCTACTTCTTTTTCGGCTGGAGAGGCTTGTTCTTTTTATATAATAAGTAGTTTCCTTTATAAAAACGTTTATTTTTAGCCTTTCAACGTAGTTTAAAGAAATGGTTAATTTTAAGTAATTTGGCGGCCTGTTTCCGTCATAAGAAAATTATTTTCGTATAAACGTATCAAATAAATCTTTTAGAAATTTACCGACTTAATTATATTTATCGGCTAGCTTCCTTAGTAATTTCTGATCAGTTTTTGCAAGTAACTTTCCCTGTTTTCCTTTCTTTCTTGAATATTTCGAAAGGGTTTTGCAGAAAAATAACCAGTGAAATCGAAGAAGGTAAGCGAAAAGACCGTTAGTGTAAGCGAAGTTAGAGGGATGTTTAATTCGTATAAAATGTTATTAAAATCGAATGACATAAGTCTGGCTTTTTAAAAGTCGGATTTGGTATTGTCGGACGGTTACGAACGGACTTTTAACAGAGGTCAGATTGGCTATATCCAAGAAGAAGAACTAAAGGAAAACTGATATATAAGGAACTAAAAGGAAGAGATAAAGCCCTTTGGGCCCTAAAATGATATATATAAACAGGATAACAAAGTCCAGCTAGCGCTATAATTACTATTATCCCTATTTTAGAATAAAGGTCGAGCTCGATTCTTCGAGTTGTTGAGTATTATAAAGCCTTAAATAAACACTTTATAGCGAATTCCGAGTAATTTCACGAAAAATTCGTTAGCGCTTCGATTACGAACAGTTAACGTTTCGAAACATAGGCTTAATATCGCCTAATACTCTTAATAGAGGTTACTGGCTTTATAGTAGTATATTAGTAATATTATTTCTAGGAATAATGACAGCTTAACATCTTAAATAATCACCTGAAGAGAGGGCCTAAAAGTTGAAGTAAATCCCGCACAGCACTTAGATTTACCTTACGAACCTTAATACGATATACTTCTGTAACGCACTCCTTTCGGGTTTAGAACGGTAATATTCTACCAGAAATCTAAGAACTAAATCGAATAACAGATTTCTTGGCTTAAAGATTAGATCTATTAATGTTAGAAACCAGTAATAAATTAACGACTTAAAAAAGAAATAAATTATTAATTAAAGCTTTCACGATTAAAGATTATTGTTTTTCAATTTCGAGGAAATTAACACTCTTTCTTTAAACGATAAATTATAATAAATCGCTCAAATTAAGATATATATAAATAAAACAAATTAATAAAGACGCAGAGCCCAACATATACAACTCGAGATAAGAATAAAATACGTTCAGTACACATTTGCCAGAAGATTGTTACATATAAAAGCAACCTTTTAAATACCGCTAATATTAAACCTTTATATAATACTGTTAAAAATAATAGCGAAACTAGTACTTACTGATAAGGTTTAAACGAAACGATAATGCCCGTACCCCAAGAATTAAACGAAGTATAACTAATTAATTATCTTTAAAAAATAATTTCGAAACCTAGTACGTGTTACCGACTAACAGCTTACTAGCTTAAGCATACGATCGGCATAAGACTAAGGATTGACCGACGCCTAGAAAAGTTACGTAACATAGATCCGGATGGATTTAACGGCTTTAAGTGGATCGGTATAATATGAATCCAAAGAGATCCCTCATATCTATGCGAATTCCCTATAATTAGATATAGTAAATCCGAAATACTTTTTCGCATTTTAAATACTTTATTTTATGATAATGTATAACACAAGCGAACGGCACAAGTTTTAATACTTTTTAATAATCTAACTTTATATATTTATTCTTTAATATTAACATTATAAACCTTCATATTAAAAAATCTAAAATATTATTAATTATTCAAGTGAAAAAACGAAACCTAAAACTTAATTATAAAAAGCTTGGTTTTATATTCGATATTTTTAATGCTACCTTAAGCGCACGATGTGGCGGTCGACCCGACAGAATCGATACCGTTCTTAATTTGCGAAATTTAACCCCGATCGAAAAGAAATCGATTATCGACTAAATCATGAACTTAAATATGTAAACGCTTTTTTATCGGGCTTTAATATATTAAAAATATAACGAATTTATTATTTACTTAGTACGTTTTAAAACGGCTGAAATTAAATAGGCATCGAACTTTATTAAACGGCAAAATAAATTTAAAACATAGGTAATTGGAAAGATTAACTATTAAAAAGCATTAACGTACCACACAAGCAACCTGCACACACAAGCGAGCTGCACACTTTTTGGCACTTCGCAACAACATATTCAAATAAAACAACTACGACGTAATAAATTAAATTAAACTAATCGGATTCGTTTTCGCTAAACGTATTTACAGCTTTTTTACAAGTACGCGCATTATATCCAGGCTTACCGTAAACGCCATATTTCCGTTCCTTCATTTTAACCTTTTTACGATAATTACTTTCAGCCCTTATTAATTACATTCTTTTACCACCCCTTTTTCTTCGGCCAGAAAAGCTTATCCCTTTTATATAATAAGTATACCTTCTTTTTAAAAACGTTTGTTTTTGATTTTCCGGCGTTTACTAAAAACGTAATTAATTTCGCGTAATTAAGCGGCCTTCTATTCCAAAAAAGTAACTTTATGCCAATATACTAGATAACTTTTAGCTAAAAAATTAACCGATTTAACGATTCTTATCGGCGAGTTACCCTAATAATTTTTAATCTTTCTTTGCAAGTAACGTCCTTACCTTATTATTTTACGGATATTTTTAAGAGTTTTTGAAAAAATGGAAAAATTAAAACCGGCGGAGGTAACGGTAAAACGGTCGGTATAAGTATAACCGAAAAACCTTTTAATTCGAATAAAACGTTATTAGGATGGAATAAAATAAGTTTAACTTTCGCAAAACCGGATTTAATATTATTAAACCTTATAATAACTTTAAACGCGTCGTAAAAACCGGCAAGAAAATCTTTTTTCGCGATATAAATATGGTAACGTCGCATTAAACCTTCGATATAAAGCAAATAAACACGCTTTAAAACGGAAAAATAAAAAACGTTAAAAAATTAAAGCCGATAAAAAAAATACGCGGGCATACAAAACGTAATAATGGCGTTATTTACGTAATATTCTTCGAATTCCATCGAATAATGGCTTTCGTAACCGTCGAAAATAAGGAAACGTTTAATTCCTTTCGTACGCGTTCGTATATATTTATCAAAATATTAAATCCATTTTAAACTTAATTCGTTTATTATTTAATTATTATAACTAATACCAACCTTCCAATCGGTTAGTAATAAGTTATCGCGATACCAGAAACCAAGGTAAGTTTTTTCCGTTAATATAATAAATAATAATAAAGTTTAATTTTACGAATTAATAGCCTAAATAATTATAACTTATTCCCGATTACCTTATTACGCCTATTTAGGTTTTTCACGTCTTTTAGTATTTATAATTATAATACCCGATACCATTAAAAGCCTTATTAAAAAGCCCGTCTCGTCGAAGTTATAAATATTTTCTTCTACGATACTATATTTTACGATTATAACCCGAATAAGTTTAAACCATTTATGAAATACCTTTAGGCTTTCGCATAATACTTTTTAATAATCAATCTTTCGATTTAAACGCGTCTTAAGTTTCTTTTGCCATTTTAAAAAATTCGACGCCCAGTTAACCCCGACGCATATCGCAACGCGTTAGGAAAGCAATAAATTCGCCGTATCTTTAACATGTTAAAGCCGGACAGGAAACGCTCGCATATCTAGGTTAAGGATTTGTTCGACAATAATTTTTTTTCGGTCGGCGTCAACTTTTACAAATTAGGAATACTGTCAGTTCGGGCGCGTTAACCGTTATATCGCGTTTTTAAGGCAAAAAATGGGATTTTATAAATAAAACCAAGCTTTCTATAAATTAAGTTTCGGGTTGCTTTTCTTAGCCTGGACGGTTAGGTTCATTTTAAATGCTTTTAAAAGCCGTTCCATATTATGGTTATTAATAAATAATTAATTAAAATAACAGAGTTAATTAATGAAAAAGTATGCAGATCGCTTGTATATGCAGCTCGCTTATATGGTACGTTATGCGAAGATTTAAAACTATTCCGTAAATAATTCGACTTGATTTTAGTTACAATTGCAAAATACGGTATTATAAAAAAATATTTATAATTTTAACGGAACGGGTTTTATAATAAAGATTTTTTATAATATCGGATATAATAATTATAAATGTTAAGACACTTGGGAAATTTAAATAAACGTAATAAAGAATCGGATAGAGGTTAAAATTATATAAGCTATTAATTTGCAAAAATAAGTTTTATTTTTCTTTATTATTTTAGTAGGGCAAAGTTACTTTAATTTTTAATATCGAAAACATTTATTATTACTTAATTAAAGATTCGGTATAAATTTTAAATACTCAATGATAAATAAATCAAGTTGAAAATAAATACAACATTTTGATAAATATATTCGAATACGTACGAAAAACTCGAAATGCTTTTTTTACTTTCAACGGTTTCGAAAAATATTATTTGATAAAATTCGAACAATATTCCCCGAATGGCAGTATTATTACGTTTTACATATTTACCTATTTTGTCTTATAGGCTTTACATTTTTAATATATCCTGCTTTTTATTTTAAAGCGTACTTATTCGCTTTATATCTAAAATTTAATATAACGCTATTATATCTATATCGTCAAGGAAAATTTACTTCTTAATTTTTACGATATGGTTAATACTGTTATAACGTTCAATAATATCAAATTCGGACTTTCGAAAACTGGACTTATTTTATTCGATTTTCATAATATCTTATTCGACTTAATATATTTTCTAGCTATATTAATACCAACCGTCTTTTCGCTTACTTTTACCGGTTTTATTTTTTCCGCTTTTACGAAAAGACAGTAAAATATTTATAAAGTAATTAAATAAAATCGGGATTTACAGAAAATAAATACAAATTACTAAAATATTTTACTAACAAAAATATTAAAATTGGTCAATGTTTTAATAAATAGTTATTTAATAATATTATATAAAATGACTTTTAAGAGAAAAAGCCGCCTAGTTATGCGAAACGAATTATATCCTAAGCCAACGTCGGAAAACGAAAAACGAACGTTTTTAAAAGAAAAACACTTTTTATACAAAGAAAATAAACTTTACTAACCGAAAAGGAAAATGGCAATAAAAAAAATACAGCCAATAACGGCTAAAGATAATCGTCGCAAAAAGGTTAAAACGAAAAAAAGGAAGTATTATATCCACGACAAACCGGGGTATAATACGCGTACTTGTAAAAAAACTATAAATACGTGTAGCGAAAAAAGGTCTGATTAATTTAAATGAATTCGATATGTTACAGTTAAATTATCTGAAATAATTATTACGAAACGCTAAAAAGTGCGTCGCTCACTTATATGCGCCGTTCGCTTGTGTTATACGTTATGTATTTTTATTACCTTTTATAATTAAGGTATAAAGACAGCTTTTATTATTAGTTGATCACCTAGGTAACGTATAATTATTTAATTTTGCTAAATATAATTATTTTATATTTTATTACTTAATTTGTATAATATTATTATTAATATAAACTATGTAACTTATGTTTAATAATTAGTTTAACCTTTTAATCGTTATACGTGATAAGCTTTTATTTAAGTCTATTATTAAACTTTAAATAATACCCCCGATATTATATTTACTAACTAGTAATTCGAACGATTTATTCTTTGGGCAATTTTCGGAGTTCTTAAGAATAACATTGTAGTATCTGGAGACGAAAGGATTTAACCTGCTATTCCTCAAAAAGGAAATCTTACGTCGACTAGATTAATTAATTTCCGCAGTTATGTAACTGTTAACTGATAAAGTTAAAGTTATTAATATACTTAGTAAAATTAAAAATTATTTGAAAGTTTATAAACACGAAATTATTAATTATCTAAATTAACAGCCATTCATCTAAACGTTATAACCAGGGCCTTAATTAATATAATCCGTTTAAGTAGCTTAAAATAAGAAAAACAGGAAACTTTTAAAGTTTATTACGTTCAACCCTTTTAATGGAACTTTTATTAAGTTATAACAATTCCTTACGGAATATCGCGCATATGTTAAGTATTGCCTTATTAAGTTTATAATATTTACTTTTCGAATGCAGTTTATTATAAAACAATTAACCGAAAAGGTAATTATTTAATTTCAGCTCCATTTTCGCAAATAACTTATTAGACTTCGTAGATAAAGGTTCGTAATACTTACGTGAATTTATAACGATTATAAAAACTTTAATGAGAAGTAAAAACAACTTTCCGCATAATAAACGAAACAATAAAAGCAGAAAATAAAATAAAAACTTAAAGCAAAAGGATTAACTATTGGATACGCCAATAATTTTATTTAATTAGCTTTAATGATATGTTAAAGCTAAAGATAGTAATAATTATGTTTTTCAACCGCTTAAATATAATTAAAGAATTGTATTTAAGAATAACGTAGTAGACAAACTCGTCGGACGGACAAGCTCGTCGGATACTTTTTAGCATTCCGCGATAACAAATTCAAATAAAACAACTACAACGTATCAAATCAATTTAAATTAATCGGATTATTTTTCGCTAGACGTATCTACAGCTTTTTCACAAGTACGCGCGTTATGTCCGGGCTTGCCGCAGAGGCTATATTTCCGTTCCTTTATTTTAACACTTTTACGACGATTACCTTTAGTTACTGTTAGCTGCATTTTTTCACCACCCCCTTCCTTTTCGGCCAAAGGAGCTTATCCTTTTTATATAGTAAATATTCCTCCTTTTTAAAAACGTTTATTTTTAGTTTTCCGCAGTTTACTTCAAATATAGTTCGTTTCGCGTAATTAAAGGTTTTTTTCCCGAAAAAAGCGGCTTTATATAAAAATAGTATATAAGCTTTGATTTTAAAATTAGCCGATTTAATTATTCTTATTAGCGAATTTCCGTGGTAACTTTTAATCTTTTTTAATAAATAACGTTCTTATTTTATTATTTTACGGATATTTTTGAAGGTTTTCGCGGGTGGGGAAATAAAACCAATAAAAGTAAGCGGGAAAACGATCGGTATAGGTATAAATAATGGAATTTCCAAGTCGGATAAAACGTTATTAAGATCGAATAAAATATATCCAGCTGTTTAAAAGCCGGATTTAATGTTATCGGACGTTATAACGGTTTTAGACGCGTTATAAAAGTTAAAAAGGAATTCTTTTTTCGCGACGTAAGTATAATAACCTCGCATTAAATTTTCGATCCATAACGAATAAGCGTGTTTTAAAATAAAATAAAACAATACGTTAAAAAGTTAAAACTGATAAAAAGAATAAGTAAATTTGCAAAGCGTAATAATACCGTTATTCGCCTAGTATTTTTCGAATTCAATCGAATAATAATTTTCGTGACCGTCGAGGATAAGGAAACGTTTCGATCTTTTTGTACGCGTTTACGCATATCTATCAAAATATTGAATTTATTTTAAACCCAATTCGTTTATTATCTAATTATTAAACTTATATTGAACTTTAAACTAGG
The DNA here is from genome assembly GCA_004154915.1 of Monosporascus ibericus. Lineage (NCBI taxonomy): Eukaryota > Fungi > Ascomycota > Sordariomycetes > Xylariales > Monosporascus > Monosporascus ibericus. The sequence continues at coordinate 28,105 of QJNU01000146.1, read as the reverse complement.
TAGTAATAAGCATTTTTGATACCGAGAATTAAAGTACGTTTTTTTCGTTAAAATAATAAATAATAAAAAAGCTTAACTTTAAAAATTAATAACGTAAATACTTATATCTTATTTCCGATTACCGTATTACGTTTATTTAAGTTCTTTACGTTTTTCAGTATTTATAATTACCATACCCGTTATCATAAAAACCCTTATTAAAAAGTCCGGTTCGGTAAAGTTATAAATATTTTTTAATAATAACGTACTTTAGAATTATAACCCGAATAAGCTTAAACAATTTACGAAATACTTTTAAATTTTCCCATAATACCTTTTTATAATTAATCTTTCGATTTAAACGCGTTTTAAGGTTTTCTTGCCGTTTACTAAAGTTCGACGCCTATTTAACTCCGACGCGTTCCGTAACGCGCGCTACGCAAGTAACAGATTTGCCATATCTTTAATATACTAAAGCCGGACCGGAAATGCTCGCGTATTTAGGTTAAGGACTTTTTCCATAATGAATTTCTTTTCGGTCGGGGTTAACTTTCGCAAATTCGAGATCGTATCGGTTTTAGATAGTTCAGTATAAATTCGGGTTTTTATCGTAAATAAAGAGACGTTATATATAAAACTAAGCCGTTGAAAATTAAGTTTCGCGTTTCCTTTTTTTGCTTGGACGGCTAAGTTTATTCTGGGTTTTTATAAGGCGTTCCATAAAGGTAGTATTAAAAATTAGACGATTAAGGATGAATAGTTAAAATGATTAAAAAAAGTGTCCCACGAGCTTGTCTGATACGTTAAACGCCCTAAAAAGTTGGTAAATTACATCGCCATATTAATCAAGATCGACGACCGACGGTACGATTAAAAAATTCGAAACTGTGAAAATTTGTAAAATAATAAGTCGAGGTAGTTCCTTAATAGTAACACGTTACGAAAAATCAATATATCTCATAAGACGACATTTAAACCTAGGCGAATAAGCATAATTTAATACAGTAACCCTCTATTATTTAGTGTTATAATTATAACAAAACGAAGCATATAGCTTATGAATATAGAGATTTAAAAAAGAAATAATAAAATATTTAACTACAGGTCTTGTAAGGAATACCTTAAAATAATAAAAGGAATAATAAATTAGTCAATATGCATGAAATTTACAAACGAACCCCTTTTTCGTATAACATAAACTCAGGCCTCGCTAACTCGTTACCGGGATTTCGGATTTGATTGGTTAATTTTAACGTTATGGAGTGCTACTTGAGTTACCTCACCAAGGTCAGGCCCGATTTTTGAGGTTGTGGCTGCGCCTGCGGCGCAGCCGTGGTTAGCGCTTTTGGTTAAGAAGTAGCTGCAAGGGTCAGATATATCGGCTAAACCTTTTTAAGAAAAAGCTCCACAGAAATACCAAAACCTTAAAAATAGGGCCTGATATCAAGTTATGATTTTTTGGCCTTATTTTGCACATCCCCATATAAATCTTCAAAAATCTTTAATTCGAATACTTTAAAGATAACTTTAATTTAACGTTACTTATTTTGTAACTACGAAAAGTTAATACAGAATTAAAATCTTTATCTCCCCATATATATTTAATCTTAATCAAAACGCAATTAATAATATGCGCCCGAAAAAATAACTAAAAATCTCATTCTATATATGCTACAACTTTTTACCCCCCTTAAGCTAGCACAATAATAATATAACCCTATAAACTAAAATAATAATATATAAGGTTTAAAATTACTTATAATAAACCCCGAAACATATTTTCGTCTTAATCAGCTTAATATAGGTAATATATTAAAAGATTTAAGGTATATACCCTAAACCTTCGAAGATTTAACATTTTAAAATAACGCGTTTATCCTTATCCGATGGCTTTACCGGTCTTTTACCGATATAAACGTAATTAATCTATAGTTAACGTCTTATATATAACCAATAATTATACAAAAACTTTACGCTATCGGTTTGTTCGTCTTATATTAAATATTATACTTAATGGGTAAGGCCGTATTTTACGAAAAGAATAAGTAAATACGGTATATAATCTGGTATTCGGAAAGTTTAATATTTTTTTCCTTATTAAAATAAGTTTTGGAAAATTCTTAATTATTTAAGCCTTTTTTTTTTAATAACCGACCTGATTATTATTTAGGTCGTATTTTTGGTTAAGTTAACCGAAAAATAACGAACTTTTATATTAACAGTACCATATTTTATTCCTATCTTAATATCCGCGGAAACGAAAAAGCTCGATTTAAAAATGTTCGAACGTATAACTGCCGGGTAGCATAATTATATTATTTTTGGTTTTAAATAATTATCAAACGATTAGTTCCAGTTGCTATATTAAATCCTGTTTTCGAACGACGATATAATTTGGTTGTTATTAATAAAGCATATTTATTATCGAAATAAAAAGATTTCCGGCCTAAATATATTAATATCCGTAATTTACGGTTTATTTTTTTTGTTTACGTATATTAATTTGCATATATATTAACTGTTAATAACGTTATAAAAAAAAAGATCCCGAAATATAACGGCTTTAATTAAGTTAGAAATTTAACTGGATATAATTATAAGATAAAGGTCCGGCGTTTTAATATTAATCGCCCCGAAATCGATATTATTATTTTTCCTATATCCAAAGGTTAACGTTCGAATTAAACGTATTTAAATCTTTTATTAATTAATATTTTTAAGTTATTAAGTAATATTCCCTTAATCCAGCTTAATAATTTACGTATTATTATTAAGATTATTATTTATGTTAATAATAGGGCGAAAATTATAGATATCCGTAACTACCTAATGAAGATAATAATAAACCGGGGGTATTTATTAAATATTATAAAAAAAGTTATTAAGTTTTATAACTTTAAAATACCTTACGGGAACCAAGTTTACGTATATAACAAATTAAAGCAACCTAATGGTTCTATCTGTATCGTAATATTTACCGTCGTTTTTAAATTAAGTATGGATATTCCGGATATTAATCGAATGGTATAATAAAAAATACCGAAAAACTTTTCGATAAAAAATCTATAGTAATAATTTAATTAAACGGTTCGTAATTATAAACGATTAAACATAACTAGTTATAAATAAGCCATATTATTTACACCTTATTAAGTATTCGATAAATATAAAACCGAACCGTTTATTATAAAATTAATTAAAATAATAAAAAAAGATTAAACTTAATAAGCTAAGGATTATACCCTTTACAAAAATACGGAAGTCCCAGTAAAAATTAACGTAACGGACTCGGATAATAAAAAAGAAGATACGTAATTTATCGCAAATAATCCTAATGAAAACGAAATAATTATCGAATTTTAATTTTATTTTTCGGTTAATCAAAATATTATTCGTATTATCCGTAAACCTTTTAAATAAAATAATCTTAATTTACGGAACAAAACGAAAATAAAGCCTTATTAACGTATATTATTTAACGGCGAATACGTACGTAAAATAATCTTAATATATTTAAAAAAAAACGAAATTATTATATTAAAAAGAAACCGTAATAACCTTATCCCGGCTAAACCTTATTATAACTTATATACGCCTAATTTTATTTACATACCCGAATTTTCGAATCCGAAAAAATCCGTATAAAAATAACTAAAAACCGTTTTATTAAAAGCAGTTATTTAGGAAATAATCGAATTATGGTATAAACGACGGACGAACGAATTATTTTTTATACGGTTTTTTGCGTTCGGCGGTAAAGGAACAAAATAAATATTTATTTTTATTAAATTTAAACGATTTTTACTTAATACGTTTTTAAATAAGTTAAACGAAATTAAAGGTTCTTACTTAATCCTAAATATAGCCGGTTTAATTAAAACGACTTCCGGATTCGATAAATAATAATATTAAAAAGTTTTAAAAAATTGCTTTCTTTTTGCGTTATATTTAATTTACGAAAAAACCATCCTTTTTATTTTATAAAATGTACGGAAGATTTTCCGTAAACGGCGGAATTCGCTTAATTTAAAATAACGGCGTTTTATCTTTATACCTTGGGCCGATTTATATAAAATACGGATTTTTACCGCGTTATAAGTTCGATAAACGTCGGAAAAAATTACGAAACCGTTATAAGCTGCGTCCGGTCCTGATTAGAACATACCTTATATAGCCGCTTGATTTAAATTAATAGTTAAGGACTTGACGGTAATTCTAGTAATTTAAATATTAACTCGGCATACGGTTTATACGCCTTCGTAACTCGGAATCGTAACCCCGGTTATCGCAACGCCCGTACCCGTATGCATAATTCGCGATATATTAAATCGTTTTAATCAGGAACCCGCTTTATCGCCTTTATTTATAACGTCGGCCTAAAGCCCATAATTCCTTAATATTTCCGATTTATCAAAACCGCCTTCGTTACCGTACCTATATTCGCATAATTCGTTTATTCTTATATCGTTACCGGAATCGCCGGTATTACTAAAAAGGGATAATACGTAACCCGACGTTATAAATAATATATCGGAAAATAAAGCCGAAATAATAATCCTTATTAAGGTTATAAAATTACGCGTTAAAAGCAAACGGTATTTATTTAATGATAGTAATAATTGCGATATTAGGCCAAAAATCAGGAAACGAAACCCGGCCGGTCCTAATCGGAACGGACAGCGAAAAACGCGTTCGATTTCGAGGCGGGGTCGCGGTCGTTGATAAATAAGGCATACTGGAGATCGAAGCGGATGTTATAACTTTTTGCGGCTTTTAACGGTATATCTTCGAATTCATTAAAATAAGGGATGTTATAAATATACTTCGCCAGCTTACCTACGTTTTTACGGGATAAGAATCGCGATATATTAAAGGTCGAAACGGACGTTGTAACTTTTCGCGGCTTCTGACGGTATATCTTCGAATTCGCTAAAGTAAGGGATATTATAAATATACTTCGCCAGCTTACCCACGTCCTTATAGGATAAGCGTCGCAACATATTAAAGGTCGAACCGGACGTTATAATTTTTCGCGGCTTTTGACGGTATATCTTCGAATTTGCTAAAGTAAAGGATATTATAAATATATTTCGCCAGCTTACCTACGTTCTTACGGGATAAGCGTCGCGATATATTAAAGGTTAAAACGGACGTTCTAACTTTTTGCGGTTTCTAACGGTATATCTTCGAATTTGTTAAAATAAGGGTCGTTATAAGTATACTTCGCCAGCTTATTTACGTCCTTGCGGGATATAAGCGTTACCTTAAAGTCCGAAATTATATCCTTTTTATGCTAGGATAACTTAATTGTATAAAGAAATAACTAAATAATACGAATAATATTATTAATATATTTTTTTATTTATTATGTTCGTTTTATTAATCCTAAGTTCGTTAGGTAATTTATGGATATTAATTTTTCTTAATCCGGATTAACTATATATTATTACGGATAACGTCCCACACCACCTCGCGAGCCAAACCACCTCGCGAGCCGTTTTCTGGCACCTTACAACAACAAACTCAAATTAACCAACCACAACATATCAAATTAATTACAATCAATCGGATTCTTCTTTGCTAAACGTATTTATAGCTTTTTCATAAGTACGCGCATTATGTCCGGGCTTGCCGTAAACGCCATACTTCCGTTTCTTCGTCTTAACCCTTTTACGATGACTACCTTTAGCCATTGTTAGCTGCATTTTTTTACCACCCCCTTCCTTTGCGGCCAAAAAAGCTTATCCTTTTTATATAATAAATATTCCTCCTTTTTGGAAACGTTTGTTTTTAGTTTTTTAGCGTTTGCTAAGGACGTAGTTGGTTTTGCGTAATTGGGCGGTTTTTTGCTCGAAAAAGGTAACTTTATGCCAAAGCATTAGGTAACTTTTGTTTAAAAGATTAATCGATTTAATTATTCTTGTCGGCGAGCTATCCTGGTAATTTTTGATCTTTTTTTATAAGTAACGTCCTTACCTTATTGCTTTACGGATATTTGTAAGGATTTTCGTAAAGGGGGAAAAAATAAAACCGGCGGAAGTAAGCGGGGAAACGGTCGGCGTAAGTACAATTAGAAAAATTTTAAGTTCGGAAAAAACGTTATTAAGATTAAATGAAATAAATTCAGCTTTTACGAATCCGGATTTGATATTATCGGACGTTATAATAACTTTGAACGCGTCGTAAAATCCGGCGAGGAAATCTTTTTTCGCGATATAGGTATGGTACCGTCGCATCAAATTCTCGATATATAGCGAATAAGCGCGTTTTAAAACAGAAAAACAGGATACGTCGAAAAGTTAAAGCCGATAAGAAAAATGGGCGGATATATAAAACGTAATAATACCGTAATTCGCGGAATATTCTTTAAATTCCATTAAATAGTAACTTTCGTAACCGTCAAAAATAAGAAAACGCTTTAATTTTTTCGTATGCGTTCGAATATGTTTATCGAAATGCTAAATCCATTTTAAACTTAATTCGTTTATTATCTAATTATTATGGCTTATACCGAACTTTTAATCGAATAATAATAAATATTTTCGATATTAAGAATTAAAGTGGTTTTTTTTCGTTATAATAATAAATAAAGGTAAAACTTAACCTTACGAATTAATAACTTATATAATTATTACCTATTCCTAATTACCTTATTACGCTTATTTAGGTTTTTTACGTTTTTTAATACTTATAATTATTATACCCGTTACCATAAAAAGCCTTATTAAAAACCCCGTTTCGTCGAAATTATAAATATCCTCTTTTGCGATACCGTATTTGGCAATTATAACCCGGATAAGGTTAAACTATTTACGGAATACCTTTGGATTTTCGCATAAAACCTTTTGGTAATTTATTTTTCGATTTAAACGCGTCCGGAACTTTTTTTGCCGTTTAACAAATCTCGACGTCCAGTTAACCCCGACGCGATTTGCGACGCGCTGGGTAAGCAGTATATTGGCCATATCTTCAACGTGCTAAAGCCGGACAAAAAATGCTCGCGCATTTAAATTAAGGATTTTTTCGATAATCGATTTCTTTTCGGTCGGCGTTAATTTTCGCAAATCGGGGAGAATATCGGTTCGGGCGCGTCTGCCGTAATATCGGGCTTTTAAAGTAAATTCGGGAACGTTATATATAAAATACAGCTTTTTAAAGCTAAGTTTCGGGTTTCGATTTTTAGCCTGAATGGCTAAATTTATCTTAGTTTCTTTTATAAGGCGCTCCATGTTGTTAGTGTTGAGAAATTGGCAATTGAAGTTGGGTAGTTGATATGTTGATAAAATTGGCTCGCGAGGTGGTTTGGCTCGCAAGGTGGTGTGAGACGTTATATAATAAACTTTATAAATTAAGGAAATTAACGAACTTTAATATGATGCGTTATAAATTATAATTTATTACAGCTATTAACAAATCATATTTTCTAACTTACATTCTTTAATCTATAATACTGAGTTAATATTTTTTAAATCCTGCTTTCGATTTTTTTCCTTAAGCTTATCGTATTAACTTTTGAAATATTTTTATCCTTTTTAATCTTTGGAATACTTTAGCTCGGGTTAATTAATTAACGTAAAAAATTAATTATACGGGTAAATAAATAATATGAATAATTTTTAGTTAATATTAAAAAAGTTATTCTTTTATTATAAATATAATTATTCCGACGTCCGCTTTTCTTTAAGTACTAGCTTAAGATATTTAAAATTTCGGTTTTATAATAAATCCGGAACTTTTACGTTTTGTAATTTTATTCTTCCGTAACCGTAAGTAATATTTTTTAAAGCCGGCCTTTAACTACCTTTTTTTAAGGCTTACCGTATACGTTAAAACTTTTTAAGTAAAGATTTTAATAATTACGATATTTTTATAATAATTAATTTAAGGTCCTAATTAATATTTCCGGATTCCCGCCGTATATTTTGTTACGGTTTTAATAAAAATTTTGGTAATAATAAATCTATCGGGATAAATAATTTTGTTAAAACCTTAAATAAATCGTTTATTAATAAATACCTTAATAAATACCTTAAATTAAAGGTTACCGGTATTTCCGGTTGCGGCTTTTAAAACCTTTTTTTTAAAATATAAAACTTATAAAAATATAAGGTTTCGGTTATTTAATACTAGGCTGTTTCTTTTTTGGCGTAATTAATATGGTAAATAAATCTCGGAATTCTTTTATGTCGAAATCCTATAAAAATAAACGAAAAATCGGATATAATAAAGAACTATTAAAAGCTTTAACGTTAATACCGAATATACTACGATACTTATAAAACCAATCTTTATATATAATAATTTATTCGTTATAAATTTATAAATAAAAACGAATCTTTTCTTTATTTAATATTAGAAAAATAATATCTATATAATATATACCGCAAAGAATTTTACGATTTTATAATCCTAATCGGAACCATAAAATAGCCATATTCCTAGTACCATTTATATTATGCAAATTATTATTATTTATAAACTTCCGGAAATAATTAATAATTTAAATTGCACGTTTTTTAAATAAAATACGGTAATTAAATCTATAATATAAAAAATGTTTACTTTATAATTTTAAAAAGTTACCATTTAATAATTCGTAAGTTTTAATTCGTTAATTTTACGGCTATATTTTAATATAACGAAAAAAACGAATAATATTATATGCCATTTTATAATTTCGTTTTCTAATAATAAAAACTGGTTTTAAATATTATTAATATATATAAATACGTTTTTTATTAATATTTCATAAGTTATATAGACGTAATTAAAACGTTTAAACATTTATTTAAATACGATTCCGATATTATTATAAATAAGATATACCTTAAGGATTATATAACGGTAAGCAAATTACACTTTTATATATATATTAATAAATCTTATTTTATTAAAGCCTTAAAATATTATAACTTTATTAAATATTTATTTAAAAGTATAATAAAATAATTTATTAATTAACGTATAATTTAAAAGGATAATATATATAATTATAAAAAAAATAAAGAAAATAACGCCGTAATTAATATAATTCGTATTAAACGTTAACTTAATAGCATTTATATTATTATATATATTCCAATCTTTAATTAGGTTGCTATATTACGTTAAAATGCAGTTATTATATTCCCGTTTATTAAACGGCGGTAATCTTATCATAATAGTTACATAATATTAGGTATTATCGTAAAAGTATTTATAAATCGCAAATCTGGAAATATAATAAACTTACCGGTAATATTTTTAATTAATTAAAACGGAAAATAATAACTTAAAATATAAAATATAATAAACGGGTAAAGTTTATATATTAAATAATATTCGGAAAGGATTATTAATATTAAGAAAAAATATGTAACATTTTATAATATATAAACGAAGCTTATAAATAATTTACAAATTATAAAAAAATCCGAAAGTAATATATATAATTAAGATTAACATATATATAAAATTTAAAATTATATAATTATAAATATATAAATAATTAGGTTTATATAAGTTATTAAATATTAACCCAAAAATTAACGTTATTTTTTTATAACGAAATAATAACGCATAAAAAGAATTAATAAACGTATATAAATTATATATAGTTTTTCCTTGATTACGAATTATTTAAAATAATCCATAAAATTCCTTTATTTAAATATATACTAAATATAATTACTATAATTACTTAATACATAATTAACATTATTTACTTTAATATAACTTACCTTTATTTCGTATATTTTTTTATATTTTTCCATATTATAATAAGTAAAATTAACGTACTTATATTATTTAATACTTAAAATACTTATTATAAAATATACCTTTATATTTTTTATAATATTATAAAATATAAACAACTTTAATAATATGTTAAAAACTTCCTTTAAAAATCCTGACGATAATATACCTTAAATATATCCGGCAAACTTTAAATTTTTTACCAAATATATTAAATTCGTTAATAATATTATTAAAAAATAACCTTAAAAACGAATAATAAGATCTTAAATTAATAAATAACCAAAATTATTATTAAAATAACCCGCAACATAACATAACCTAAAATTTTGTTTTAATTAAAATAATTTCGTATTAACTAAATAACATTCGACCGTTTTAAAATTTAAAACGTACCTTATAAAAAGCGCATATTATATATAGCCGATTTTAGATATTAGGTTTATATTATAAGGTTATATTAATATAAGGAAAAATTAAAAAATTATAAATACTTTACGTTTTAACGTTAAGTTAATTATATATTAATTAAATAAATCCTATAATTAATAATAATCTTTAAATTCGATAGTATCGAAAAAAGCTTATATTATAAATAAGACTTTTTATCTTCGTAAAGTTTAATACTTATATAAACGTTAAATATTAATATTATTATTTAAAATATTTTAAAAAATAACGCTTAATAAAACAAGATTTACGTTATAACGGATTATACGAATTCCATAAGTTATTAAATTATAAATTTAATTAAAAATAATCGATTAATTACGGCTTTCGTAATTTAATAAAAAGGATATATAAACCGAATATTTTATAAACGATACGAAAAAAGGTTTATAATTTTATAAACCGGACCGATTAACCAAAAGGTACATATTATATAACCGTTTTATAAATATTATAATTTACGGGATTATACGGGTAATAAATATGCAAACTATATATAAAAATGCGGCGAAAAATATTTATACGCGGTCTTAAAATATAAAGCATTATTATATAACCCGAATAAAAATTTCCAAGGAAACTTAAACCCGGATATAACGTTTAAAATAAAAATAATTTTAAATCTTATTAATATAAATAAAGTTATTAATATATAAATTATAATAATATTCGAATAAAAATAAAGGTAAAAGTAAAATTTATAGAAAATACGCAAAAACGTTAATTAATAAGTTAATTATAGACGAAATATATAAGTTAATATAAAATTATATAATATATTTAGCTATAAATAATACGATATTATTAATACGTTAATTTATTTTAATGTAAAAAATTTATATAATATTATTATAAATAAAACTTCCGAATTAAACGGCTTTAATTAAAGCTATACGGAATAATAAATTATATTAATATTAAAATTAAATTCTTACATAAATTCTAATAAAATAAAAAAATAATAAAAAAGTAAAAAATTATATTAACGGTTCGTTTTTATTTAATAAATCTTTATTTTACTTATTTAATAACGACGTAAAGGATAACGGAAAACTTTAATTAAAATTATTTACCGAATTATTTATAATTTATATTATAAAATTATAACCTTTTTTTATATATAAAATATTACGGTCGTTCGAAATTAAATTATTTTTAACGAATTCCGTATTAAAAATTACGCGAATAATTATATTAAAATTATTTATAAGTTAATTTTCTTTTTTTAATATATTTAATTAATTAAATTTACTTTCGTTATTGATAATAAATACGGTATCGTTAAAATTAATAAACTTAACTTCCATAACTTTCCGGCCCGTAATTAAAATATTTTCAAATTTTTAATTATTTTTTTTAATTTAAAATAAATATTTTTTAATAAATTAAAAATTACGGAGTAAAAAGTATAAACGTTTAAAAATTTCCGTACGGAAATCTTAAATAATATAACGCTTATCTTACGAAAAAGTATAACGCGTATAAAATTTGCGTTAAAAAAAATACGGTACTTAACTAAAAACGAATTTCGGAAAAAAATAATATTAACGTTATATATATTATTTTTCGATCGGTAGAGTTCCTTAATAAGTAATAAGTTATAATATTTACTTTTTTAATTAAATATTTTCCATATTTTCTTTTTTAAATTTTATAAAAATTAAACTTAATATTAAAATCGAATCCTTAAATATGTAATTTAATATTATAAAACGTAATATTTAATCGAAATAAAATATTTTTTTGCCGTAATTAATTTAATTAACTTTATAAAAAACCCGATAATATTAGTATTAACCGTTTAATATAATTAACGTTATTATAACGTATAATATATAAAAGGTATAAATAAATTTAAGCTTTTTAAAAAGAACGGTAATAATTTTGGAATTTTGTATCGATAAAAATTATATCGTTTAACGGTTAATTATTATTAATAATTAAGTTAAAAAAGTTATTATTTTATAAAATATTATCCGTATTAAAAATATAATTAGTTTTATAATTAGCCGATAATATTTTTTTTTAAAACGTTTTAATTAAAATTATATTATTAAAAAAATAATATATATAAATTATATTTCCGAATTAAAAGATAAAATATTTATAAATTATCCGTTAAATTATTTATGTTATTAAATAACGTATTATTAATAAATAATGATAGAAAATCTTTATTAAATAAACCTTTATTTATTAATACGTTTTAATTAAAACCCCGTAATATTTTATTTATTTATTTAACGTAATTAAAGTATTTCGAAATTATATTATACGTAATAATCTCGAATTTAACGATAGTTAACCGGGAATATATATATTTAATAAATTCGGTAAATTAAACTTTCGAAAACTTTTTTTAATTAATTTATTCTTAATAATTCCGCATACGTTAAATATTTTTTTTATAAACGGTTCGTATCGAACGCGTAATTTTTATAAAAATAACGTAAATATACGAATATTATATATATAAAAAACAAAAAGCTTAAAAAGGTAAAACTTTAATAATTTTTAATATAATTACGTTATTTTATTTAAAAATTAAAGATTTGTCTTTAAAGTTATTTACGTTATATATATCCCGTCGATATTATTAAGTTAATAAATACGTATAAATATAAGTAAGAAATTTATTTATATATAAAATAAAGTAAAAATAAAAAAAGTTACCGTTTTTTATTATATAAATTAGTTACGTTAATTTAATTAGCTTATATTTTCTAAATATAACTAATTATTTTTTAATTTCCGTAAATAAAATAAAAACGATTCGAAAATCGATAAAATTATCTTTTTTTAAAACCGTATATCTTTTAAATTTTTTTTTGATAAATATTATAAATACTTTCGATAATACCTTCGTTTTAATTAATTATATTTAATAAAATCGAACGGTACTTATTATATGGTAAACGTTTTAATTTAAAAAAACTTGGAAACTTTTATTTATTTCGTTTATAAAATATATTAATAAAAATAAAGAATAAATTCCGAATAATATTAATTACGAATTAACGGAAAATATTTGGTAATACTAAATATTATTATAATATTTCGTAAAACTATTTTATTTTATAATATTAATCAAAACGGAATATAAATTATTTTAATTTTTTTTTAAGGATACGGTTATAACGACGGATAAAAGCGGTAATAAGGTTCCGTATAACGGCACCGTATTAAAACGTTATATTATAAACATAATTTTAAACATTAAAATTATCGTATTAAAATATAATATTATTTTATCGTATTTAATTATGAAACTTAACTTATTTTATTTAAAACGGTATTATTATAAAAAAATAACATAATTATTTTTATAATTTTTAATAACCGGGTTACGTTTTTATTTAACGTAATATAATTTTCGTAAATATTTAATTTCTTTAATATATTAATTTTATTTCGTAATAAATTCGAAAATAATAAAAATTTATTTCATAAATAAAGTAAATAATTATTATTAATTTTAAAAACGATCTTAACCATAATAATTAAAACCATTAAAGAAAATACGTAAAAACGTTTAAATTATTATTATTATAAAACCGCTTTATTTTTAATTTCGTATTATACGATTATTATTCTTTCTTTAAGTATATAATTATTTAATTTAAAAGTTTAAATTAATTAAAAATTAAGGTATTTATAAACCGTTAACCTTTGTTTAAAATAATATAAATTATTTTAATATCGAATAATAAATTTTTCGGTAAGCGGCGGAATTTAGGCCCTTTTATAAAAATTATAAACTTCCCGTATAACGTATTATGGTATTTACTTATAATAAGGTCCTAATTAATAAAAATAATAAACTTTTACTAACTTTCGTATATTAATAATTTATCTTATATTCGTTTTTTTTAATACGTTAATTAACCGATTAATTTAAATAATCGAATTAAAAGTTTTACTTAAATCCTCGTAAAGAATTTAATTACGAATAAAGTTTTTAAACGTTAAATTCGTTTTTCGGTATTATTACCAGAAATTGATTATACGCGTACGTATATTTTGTTTTAAAGGCATAATTTGATAAAATTAGGAAAATTCGGATTCGTTATGTTTTAAAAGGGGAAATAATAACGTAACGTATTTAGGTTATAATTAATAAACGTATTAATATTTAAAAGTAATAAAAGGGTTTTAATTAAGACCATTACGGTATTAATAATAAGCTATAATAAAGGAATTCGTATAAATATATATATAACTACAAAAAATATCTTATTATTAAAATATTACAAAATTTCGTTTTTCTTAATCATAAAATATACAGAACGAACCCCTTTTTCGCATAACATAAACTTAGGCCTCGCTGGCTCGTTACAGGGATTTGGGGTTTGATTGGTTGATTTTTAGCGTTATGGAGCGGTACTTAAGTGACTTCGAAGAAAATAGAGAACGAGCCAGGGAGGCCTGAGCTAGCTGAGGTAATACTTGAGTAACTTCGAAGAAAATGGAGAACGAGCCAGAGAGGCCGGAGCTAGCTGAGGTAAGATATTGGTGATGTTGTTATATTAGGCTAGTTGGGATGCACTAAGCGCCCCCCAGCTAGCTAACACATTGCAAAGCCTAGCGTAGTGTAGGGGTATTTTGCGTGTGAACCAGGTCTAATTGATAACCAAGCGTACAACATAGTCGTGTGCTGCTGGCATCCCTTACTCACTGTTTACGATCATGGCATCGCAGGCTTTCTACTCGTTTACGGTTGTTGCGTTCGTCGTTCTAACTTCCATTCTCATGCTGCGCCAAAGACTGGCGTCAAGTGGGCAGCAGCCCGCAACAAAGCTACACCCGTTAAAGAGCGTCCCCCCCGAGCAGCTCCCCAAACTCATCCAAAGTCTTCTTGCCGAACTTCCCGGCTGCGTCATCCTGCAGGCTGATGCTGCGGCCTTCCAGGAGGCTGTAGATTATAGCTGGGCTCAGCAAAATCGCGAAATTATCCCAGCGTGCATCGTTCGCCCTTGCAACGCACAGCAGCTCGGCAAGGCCGTTACGATCTTGAAGCTAGAACATGACAGACGCAGCCATGCCGGGGCCTCCGCCGCGGGCTTTTTCACGATCAGGAGCGGAGGCGCCAATCCAGGTCTCGGGGCGTCGACAGTGCAGGATGGAGTGGTGATTGATCTCAGCCTGTTTCGTGATGTGACGCCCGCCGTCGATGGATCCACTGTGACCGTCGGAACGGGTGCTAAGTGGCTCGACGTGTACCAGGCGCTAGATAAAAAAGGACTTACTGTCATGGGTGGGAGAAGCCCGCCAATTGGTGTAGGCGGGCTGACCTTGCAAGGTACGATTTTTATTAATACTGGATTAATAGCAGTCTTGGGTTCAAATAATATGCGAGTACTGACAATGAAGCATGAAAGGCGGGATATCATTCTACTCACCCAAGTTTGGTTTTGTTTGCTCCAATGTCGTGAGCTACGAAGTCGTGCTCGCTAATGGAAACGTCGTGGTTGCTTCGGCCTCGGAGCATCCGGAGCTGTGGCGAGTATTGAAGGGCGGCTCCAACAATTTTGGCATCGTTACTCGTTTCACGCTGCGTAGCATGCCCTCCGCACCGGTATGGGTTGGGCAGATGTTTGCACCGGCGGCGTTCCAGCAGGCAAAGGCACTGAAGGTTTTTCATGACTACGTCAATCACGCGAGTTCTAGCCAGCCTGGCGGTTTTGATGAGAACGCCGCTGGTCCGATACTCTCCTTTGTCTACGTCCAGAGTCTTCCCCTACAGCTCATCGCCCTCCATCTTGTCTACACGGAGGCCCCGGATGACAAGAATTGGCCGGTTTACTGGAGAGCAACGGGATTTGCCTCACTGTGGAGCTTCTACCGCAGCAGCGAAGTCCAGAGCCATACAAGCGCCGTCGAACACATCGGCCGTAGCGCACCAGCTGGCACCCGCCACATGCAGGCTACGACAACTATCCGTAACCATGCCGAAACCATGAAGGCTGCCTACGACATATTCTGTCATACTACTACCAAGCTGCGGCACGTGAAAGGCTTGTTGTTCCCCTTTACCTTTCAGGCGATTTTACCTGCATGGATGAATAAGGGCCACCCGAATGTTCTCGGCCTCGACGGTTGTACTGAGCCATTGATTATCCTGAATTGCTCCGTCACATGGGCCGAGGCTAAAGACGACGAATTGGTCCGGTCCACTATCCGCCACACCCTGGAGCGGATAGATGCGGCAGCAGCTGCTAGGCAGTCGGACCACCCGTACAGGTTCATGAACTATTGCATGGAGTTTCAGCGGCCTTATGAAGGTTGCGGTGAAGAAAATTTGAAGCTTATGCGAGAGACTAGTCAGAAGTACGACCCAGATGGCCTCTTCCAAAGGGGACTCGCCGGTGGATTTAAGCTAGATATTACTCATAAGACATAGAAATAGGACCGGACATGCCTTGTTGTTTGCTTTATCTTGACCAAGCCAGCTGGCTAGGCTGCCACAACTAGCAGTTACTGAAAGAACTGACCTTCTTTGTGCTATAAATTCTATTGAATTACCTATAAGCCGGGCTTGTCAGGATAAAAGAGAAGCCTCGCTTTTATACTATGCTTGATAACCAATCTTGTGGCGTTAGGTACTAACCATCATCGAGTTAGGTCTCCTATGAGGTCCTGTCAGAAGAAGAGGTAATAACGCAGTGACGAAACCAGTTGCAAATAGGGGGGAGTACCGTGGGGAAACATCCTCTTTACAAGGAAGAGGAGAAGGAATAGTAGGCTAACTGTTATGCTAGAATGCAGTGTGTAGAAATGCCACCAAGACATGGAAACAGTCTCTTAATGTTGCTTAATGCTGGTTAACCGGGGTGGTGCTAAACATTACCTGGTTTGATGCTGAAGACGCCTAGACTATGGGTATTTCTACCAAAGCATAGATCGCAAGTATTCAGCAGGAGGTCAGAAGTTTGGCGCATTAGATCCCCCCACGTACATTAAGAGAATGTGATCGACAATGCTGTTCGGGACACAAATCAATGGCCTAATGGTTACCTCAGTTAGCTCAGGCCTCCACTGTTCGTTCTCGATTTTCTTCGCAGTCACTCAAGTGCCACTCTATAATGCTAAAAATCAAGCAATTAAATCTCAAATCACCTTGAAGAACTAGGAAGGCCTAGACTAAAAATACAAATAAGGAACACCATACGCTTAAAAGAGATGAATTTAACATAATATATAAAATATCTTAATATATATAGCATTTTCTGTTATTAACTTTAAAATAAAATATATTATTCTCATCATATTTAACATTTAACAGTTCCTAATACTAGTAGTATAAGTGGATTACGATAAATATAATTTAATTTATAAAAGAAAAGACTTCTTTTAATATATATTCAGCATACATTTTACTATAAAATATCAGTTTTATACTCGTTTTATATAACTTTATTTTAAAATGTCCTATTAATTCACTTTATAAGTAAAGTTTATTTTATAAAATGAAACTAAAAGCGCTTTTAAACTTGATAATTTTTGATTCGTTATAACATAAGTCGTTATATTTTTTAGCTTTAAATATAATTAACGTCTTTATAGTAGTGTCGGGGATATAATACTTTTAAAACGGAAATCCAGAACATGATTAATTTTACTTTTTATAGCTTTTGCTTTACTTGTTCTCTTAAGGGAGATATAGGTAAAGATGTATTATATATTATCTATATTAATGCTTAAAGCACCGCGTAAGCGAGCGGGCTATACTAGCAAATTAGCCGGGTTTCGCCACTTTTTATGATGAGCTTTGCCTAGAGTGGGGCCCGCCCCTGGCGCCTACGCTCTGAGCTTTTATAATTAACTTACCTGAGGTAGGCCACAGCTTCCTAAGCCGTATTCGAATGTATTACTGTATTACGCTAAAAATCAACTCATCAAACATCAAATTAACATACCGAGCAAGCAAGATTTAAGTTATAGTTGTGCGAAGATAGGATCCGTTTTAGGTGTTGTTACCACAGTTATTAACTTCTTTTCTTTCTTTATAAAGTTTAAAGATTTTAATAAAATCAAATTGTTTTAAAACTACTTTACGTTTAATAAATATGAAACTTTATATACTCGTTAAACATAAACTTATATTCCTTTAAGAATTCATTAATTTTTCACATCGCTATTGCAGTGTCACATGCGGACTTTCAACAGAGGTTAGGTTGGCTATATTTAGAGCAGAAGAAGACTGAACTAAGATTGACATCTAGGGAACAATGGAGAAACAAAGCCCTTTAGGCCCTAAAGCGCTATATATACAATTAGGATGATTTAGCCTAGCTGGCGCCATGATAATTATTATAACGGCTAAGGTGTTTAACCAACTATTAAACCTATTCGTACGGTTTATGTTGGCAGTAGCGTCGTGGGAAACTAAGTAATAAGATCTTTAATAATTACGTCTGGTAATTAGCAGATTATTAAAGATAATCTAGGTAACTAAGTTATATTACAAGCTGATAATTTATCTAAATTGTAAAAAGTGACGAATGTTTATATCATAAATTGGATCTCTTTAAATTTATAAAATCCATCCTTATCCATATCGTATAAATGCATAGATCCGTTTGAATGTATTAAATCCATCCTTATCCATGTCGTATAAATGCATAGATCCGTTTGGGTGTAATAGATGTATCCTTATCCATGTCGTATAAATGCTTAGATCCATTTGGATGTATTAAATCCATGCTTTTCCATGTTACGTAATCTTTCTAGTCGGTGGTTATTTAAGTCTTGTTCCGACCGTATACCCAAGCTGGTAAGGTATTAATTCGTAGCACGATTTTTCCCCTTTAAGATCTTTACTCTTAAAGATTTTTGAGCCTAATAAGTCTTCCTTTCTTTTTATAACGCTTATTATGCCTAAGGGAATTATTAAGAGGGTTATTAAACCACGGCAGCGTTCTAGTCAGAAGAAAAAACGTAAGAAGTTATCTTTCGGCATCGAAGATTTTAATTTCGAAGTTGTGCCTTATTTTGCGTATTTCGTACGGAAAGAAAAATATATCATGGCGGAAAACGTAATTCGTTATTAAAATTATATTCTCTATAGGCGGGTGTTACAAACCAACACCTTACCAGCTTAGGCATACGGTGGGGACAAGACTTTAAACACCACCGACCAAGTTACGTAACATAAATCTGAATAGATAAACGGATCTAAAGAGATCCATGCACCTAAACAATACGTATCCGAATGGATCTCCGGATTTATAAAAATCCAATTTACTAACACGATACGGATCCGAATAAATGAACGGATCCAAAAAGATCTAAGTTTAAATATATACGTTTATTACTCTTATAGTTTAGATGAATTATAAACTTATAATATAACTTAGTTACTTAGAATATTTTTTAATAATCTGCTATTATTAAACGTAATTATTATTTACCCTATTACTTAATTTCCCACGATATTACTATTAACATAAACCGTACGGCGAAGTTTAATAATTCATTAAACCTTTTAGCCGTTATACGTTATAAGCTTTTATTTAGTAATATTGTTAAATTTTAAGCAATACGCTTAATACAATATTATCTAATAAGCAACTTATCTTTAAGGGAACTTTTTAAATTCCCGAAGATAATATCATAAATTCCGATAATAAAAAAACTCGACCCAGTTTTTTTTAAAAAAAAAGCCTTACGCCGATTTGATTAATTAATTAATGCGGTTATATAACTTACTAACGACAAAGTCGAACTTATTAATACGTTTAAGAAAACCCGGAACTAATTAAAAGCCTAAAATATTGAGTTAAAAAGATAAGCAAATATAGAGCAGCCCGATTAACCAAATCAACTAACGTAACCAGCATAACCTGCCCAGATAGCTTCCGGTAAAAAGGCCGGAGAAGTTTTAAAACTTATCAAGCTTACCCTTTTCGACGGAACTACCACCAAACTATAATAGTTCCTTACAAATACCGTACTTATTTTAAATACTTCTTAATTAAACTCATAATACTTACCTTTCGAATCCAATTTGCTATAAAACAGTTAACCGGAAACGCGACTATCTAATTTAAACCTACCCTTTACAAATGAATTACCAAACCCCTTTAATAAAAAAACCGCGGAAATTACGAACGTTTATAACGATTACGAAAGGTTTAAGGAAAAGTTAAAAAAAGCACTTGGAATAATAAACGAAAAAATTAAAACTAAAAAGAGAATTAAAAATTTAAAATAAAAGAAATTAACCGCCGGATACGGCAACTCCTTTATTTAACTAGGCTCGAAAGTGAATTAAAAATAAAAAGTATTAATGGTTATATTCTTCGACGGCCTAAAAAAAAGGTATAAAAAAACTGTTTAGGGATAAACGCTCCGAAAAGTTAGTAAACTATATCGCCATAGCAGTTAAAATCGACGACCAGCAATACGCTTAAAGGACTCGATATTTTAAAAACCGGCAAAATAACAAGTTAAAGCACCCCCTTAATACCAGCACGCCACGAAAAACCAACACATCCCACAAGACGGTATCAAAACCTATAAAGTTAAGCGTAATCCAGCAACGCAACCCGTATACCATCAAATACTTCAATTACAACAAGATAAAATATAAGGCCTTTTAATACAAAGCACCGAAAAAGCTACGATAAAATACCTGGATACCGGTTTTTTAAAACCCCCCCCGAAATAATTAAGAAAACGATAACAAATTAATTAATAAAATTAAAATCAAGGATAACTATAATCCTCCCGAAAAAATATAATAAAGATTATAAAAGACGAAAAAGCTATTTTAAACAGCCATTTAAAAATAACGAGCCCTTATTATAACACTTACAGTAACCTAATAACTAAAGGAACATAATAAAAAAAAAGCTTATAAAAAATAAGTTACTTTCCCGTTTTTAAAAAAACGGCAACAACGGTACGAACGGCTGGAATTAAACGCATAAATTAAAGAATACTAAGGTTAAAATGAAAACCTGCTACCAGGTAAACTAAACCAAGACGGAAAATTTTAGAGTATCCAATACAAACGCGCTTATTACCTTAAACATATAAAAAAATAACGGTATATAACAAAACGACTTACGCGAATATACGATTAAGAATTCGACTTCCATAATCAAAAAGGAAATGATCTTAAGGACCAACGATAATACAGACATCTAAGAACGTATACCTCGGAAGATACCGTCAATATCATCACGGCAATAACAAATTAGCCCGAAAAAAAGACCTATCCCAATAAAAACCCTATATACCATTTCGAATAGTATGACTACAAAAGAAAGAAAAAATGGGTTTACTAAACTGTTATAAAGGCATCCTTACAAGTAATTAACAACTTAAATTGCCGTTTAACCTTTACGGATAACCCCAATAAATAACGAAAAATCAAAAACGAAATAAAAAAGAAAAACGAAAATATAAGGCAATATAACGCGCAGTTTTAAGCACGATAAAAGGGAGAAAAAGCCCCCGAACCAGAATATATCAGCAAAGAAAACTTTCAGACGTAAATCATTTTACTTAAGGCCACTTTACGCCGGCAGGAAAGATAGCTAAAACAATTATAAACCCTTAATACGCAAAACTAAGAACGTATTAAGGCGCTAAAAGATAAATTAAAAGACGAACGCCACCTAGAAAAAAGCCGGAAGTTAATAAAACCTACAAGAACTAGCAAAGGTTTCTTAAAAAGGCTTTAAACGTAACGATAAAAGCTAAAAACGACTCTATTATCCTCCGAATAAGAATTAAAATATATTGATTTACCGCATTTATAGATTACGGAGTAACAAAAAATAATTATATTACGCCGGATATAATTAACCGATTTCGATTGCCATAAAAGAAAAGGATAAAACCTTATATTACCGAAAACGCAAAAGGTTAGGCATTTACCTACAACAACGGAAAGATCAGCCGCGAAACTAATCACCTTAAAATCTTCGTTAATGGACAAAATTAAACGGCAGATTTTAACAGCGTTCTAAGAAGTAATTACAATATAATCCTCGAAAAACCATAACTATACCAATATAACCCTTTAATTAATTAGAAAACTAACCAGATAAAGTTTGCTTTATATTCACTCGACAAAAGAAATCAAAATACGAAAAGACCTTAACATTCGATCGAAGATAACGACGAATACAGGCATAAGGACACAACAAAAACCCTACCACCCACGGGAACAAAACACGCAAAAAAAAAAAAAAAAAAAACAAAGGTACCACAAAAAAATACGGCGCATTATCGTTACCATTAAAGCAAAATTACGAAAGATAAACGATCATCTACAACATTAACCCCCAAAACCAAAAACCATAACCAACGTACCTTTATAATACCACAAATCTAAACGACGATTTTAAAAGGAATTCGAAACAAAATTACTAGAATATAACGAATAAAACTATAAAATAATCCTTAAGGAAAAGACATCAACCAGATTTTATCCAATCTACAATCTTAACGAAACAAAACTATAAATATTACGTAAATACCTTAAAAGCAAATTTCGAAAAGGTTATATATAACGTTCCAGTTTATTAGCCGAATATCCTATGTTCTTCGTAGTAAGGAAAAACGGAGAGCTACGCCTAATTATCGACTACAAACAACTAAACGATATTACGGTTAAAAACAAAATACCGTTACCCATAATTAACGAAATAAAAGATCGCCTTTATAAAGCAAATTAATTTATAAGCTTAAATCTCAAAAAAGAATATAATGAAATCCGTATCAAACCAGAACATATATAAAAAACAGCCTTTAAGACAAAATACGGACTTTTCGAATACCTCGTTATACCTTTCGAATTTACGAGCGCATTAATAACTTTCTAGCGAATAGTTAACCACATACTTAAAAAATACTTAAACATCTTCGTTATTTGTTACCTCGACGACATCCTCATTTACTCGAAAAACAAAAAAGAACATATAAAATACGTTTATACAATTTTGCAAGCCTTACAAAACGCCAACCTATTCGTTAACATAAAGAAAAGCTAGTTTCATACGTAAAGAATGGAATTTTTAAAACATATTATCACCTTAAAATATATTAAGATGGACCTTAAAAAATCGCTATAATATAAAAATAAGAAATACTTATTATAATTAAAAAATGCAAACTTTTTTCGGATTCGTTAATTACTACAAAAAGTTTATTCGAAACTTTAACAAAATAACGATACCATTATCCAACTTAACAAAAAAGGAAATAAGTTCCTTTAAAGAACAAAAACGGAAACCGCTTTTTAAAATATTAAAAATGCGATTATTAACGAACCAGTATTAATTATATACGACCCAAATATTTTAATTAAACTTAAAATCGACGCTTCGGATTACGCTTTAAATGTAATAATAAAATATCGTAACAATTAAAGCAACTTATACCTTACCGCCTTTTACTTTATAAATTAAAAAAAGCAGAATTAAATTATAACATTCCCGATAAAGAATTCATAATTATTATAAAAGCTTTCCGAAAATTCAGACATTACCTTCAGGGAAACCTTTACCAAATCAAGATATACACCGACCATAAAAACCTTACTCGCTTTACCACCATTAAAGAACTTACCGGACAATAATTACGCTATGCCAAAAAACTAGCAAAATACAACTTTATTATTATCCACCAAAAAGGATTAAAAAACTGCAAAACAAACGTATTTAGCCGAAAACCGGACCTCGAAATAAAAATAATAATTAAAGTTAACTACCAGATCCTCAATATTATACCAGAAGAATACTTACAACTACGACAAATAGCAACGATTAAAGCAGCACCCCCTGACCTATACCATAAAATGCAGAAATATAAGGACAATCTACCTAAAAACCAAAGAATAAAAAAGACTTAAGTCCTAGAAAAATACTGGGAAACATTAATACGAAATATATACGAACATCAGTTACATAAATACCCAGGGATCTACAAAGTCTTAAAACGATTATAACGTACTTATTATTTTCCTAAAATAAAATTAATAAAAAAAGAAATACGATAACAATACTATTCCTGCAATAAGGCAAAGACTCGACGATATAAACCATACGGAGAACTATAACCATTACCAGTCGCAAAGCAACTATAAGATTTAGTTATTTTCAACTTTATTACCAAACTCCCAGTTGTAAAAAACCTAATTACGGACATACATTACGATAATATCTTTGTAATCGTTAACGGATTTGCCAAGTTTTCCCATTTTTTACCATATAACGAAAATACGGACGTAAAGCAAATAGCATATATCTTGTGAAGAAATATTTTAAAAATATACGAATTATTAACGGAAATTATTTTAAATAAAAAAACGATATTTATTTGAAACTTTTAGCGACCATTTATAAGATAATTAAACTTAAACCATAAACTATTTAACGTATTTAAACCTTAAACAAACGGACAAACAAAAAGAATTAACCAAATACTGCGAACTTACTTACGATACTATATTAATTACGAACAAAATAATTAAGTCTAGAAATTACTTATCGTATAACTAGCTTATAATACCAATTACTATAAAAAGCACCAAAACGACTTTAACAAACGCCAATTTCGGTTTTATACTAAAAGTTTATAAAATCATACGCAAAGGACCTATTAACGTTAAAGTAATCCTTATATTAAAACAACTTAAATAATTACATACAGAAATAAAAACAAAACTCGACTTCGTACATAATTAAATGAAAAAATATTATAAGTAAAAAAAATTAAAAAGATTAACCTTTTAAAAGGAAAAAATAATTTACCTAACTACCAAAAACATGTAAACCAAACGACCTAACAAAAACTCGACCTTAAATATATCGGACCATATTAAATTACCAAGAAAACTTTAAAAAATAACTACCAATTAAAACTATCACCTAAGGTTAAACTCGATTTAATCTTTTACGTTTCCTTATTCGAGTTAATAGCAGATATTATTAAAGTTAACATAAAATACGAGAAGAAAGCAAAAAAAGACATACCGATATATAAAGCACAAAGGATTTTAAACATACGTAAAAAAACGGACTTACCTAATACCTGGTTAAATAAAGAAATTACCCAGATTTCGAAAACACCTAAAAACCCGCCAAAAACCTTATAAACGCCCAGCACCTATTAAGGAACTTTCACTAGCAAAACCGGCAGCGTTCAAAATAGCTTCCTAACCAGGATCCGCCGGAAAAGGCCAGTCAACGATCTCGGGACCAGACAAATCCGCCACCCCCGTAACCTAAACGGCCTACATAACGGCCTCCACCTTAGCCTTTTCCTGCCCCTCCAACTCGTTTAATGATTATAATTTACGATTAATTATTTCGATACCCTTAATACGGAAAAACTTTTGTTATTAGCGGAACAGCTAAAAACGGAAAATAACCTTATTTATACCCCGTTATAACTAAAAGAGGCGTTCTTTAGTAAAAGTCTCTTTACGTTTTAACCGTTCCTTTTCCCGGAAGATATTACGTAAAAGATTAATTAGAATACCGGAACCATTATAATCCCGCTTATAACAAACGTAATTCTAACAACGAACCACATTTCCCGCCCCAATACATTTTTCTTTCCGCACAAAATACGCAAAATAAGGTATAACTTCGAAATCAAAACTCTTAATACCGGAAAATAACTTCTTATGCTCCCTTTTTTTTAATTGAAACGCTATTACGGTTTAGCAACTTTTTTAATAAATATTTGGGCATAATAAATATAAAGAAAAAAGGAAAACTTACCAAGTTTAAAGATCTTTAAGGGTAAAGATTATAAAAAGGAAATATCGTATTATAAACCAACACCTTACTAACTTAGGTATACGGTCGGGACAAAACTTGAAACACCACCGACCAAATCACGTAGCATAAATCCGAATAGAAAAACGGATCCAAAAGGATCCATGTACCTAAATAATACGGATCCGGATGGATTTCCTGATTCATAAAAATTCAATTCATTAACACGATACGGATCCGAATAGATAAACGGATCCAAAAAGATCTGAGTTTAGATATATACATTTATTACCTTTATAATTTAAACAAATTATTAACTTATAATACAACTTGGTTACCCAGATTACTTTTTGACAATCTGCTATTACTAGACGTAACTATTATTTACCCCATTGCTCAGTTTCCCACGACATTACTGCTAACAGAAACCGTACCACTAGGTTTAATAGTTGGTTAAACCCCTTAGCCGTCATAGCGGGATTGCGACAGTTCAGACATCCCGATTAATTCCTTATATAATATTTCGCGGGAAAAAGAACGGTTAAACCATAAGGAGGCTTTTACCGAAAAGCGTTTTTTTAATCGCAAAAGAAAATAAACGAAATTTTAAAACGTATAAATAAAGTTATAGCTCGTTTACAGCGGTTACGTTAATAGTAAAAGTTCCTTCGTACAAAGAATGACCAAATAATTGATCATAAGTTGTAACCGTTAAATAAATTGGAAGAGCAGGAAAAAGCTAAGGTAAAAACCGCCGCGCAAGCCGTTCAGGTTACGGGGGTAGCGGGTTTATCTGGTTTTGAAGCTACTAATTGGTCTTTTCTGGCAGACCCGGGCTGGGAAGCTATTTTAAATGCTGTCGGCTTTACTGGTAAAAGTTCTTCAGAAGGCGTTAGGTATTCATAAGGCTTTTAGCGAATTCCCAGGTGTTTTCGGGGTTTAGGTAATTCTTCCACTTAACCAGGTATTAGGTAAATCCGTTCTTTTTGCATATGTCTAAGAAGTTTTTTACCTCGTATATCGGTACATCTACTTTTACGTTTTCTTTAAATCCTATGTTAATTTTAATAGTATTTATAGCTAATTCGAGTAAGGAAAGGTAAAAGATTAAATAAAGGTTAACCTTTGATAGTAGCTTTAATTAATACCTATTTTCTGCGATTTTCTTGGTGATTTTATATAGGTTGATATACTTGAAATCGAATTTTTTATTCCGTCGCTTAATCTGGATATTTTTAGTAGCTAAGTAAACCATCTTTCTTTTTAGAAAGTTAATCCCTTTAACCTTTTTTGGTTATAATATTTCTTTATCCGGTTTCGTACGAATTTAAGTTCTGTTCTTATTTTTATATATAATTACTTAAGCTACTTTAATGTAAGAATTACTTTAACGGTAACTGGTTCCTTTTGTATATTTTTATACACTTTTAGCATAAAACTAAAATTAGCATTTATTAAACTTCTTTTGATGTTTTTATGATAGCTATAATATAAGCTAATTAAGCGATAAGTAACTTCTGAACCTAATCGTTTTATTCGTAATTAATATAGCATTATAGGTAGGTTTCTAGTATTTAGTTAATTTGTTTTATTTCTCTATCCGTATAAGGTTTAAATGCGTTAAATACTTCATGATTTAGACCTAATTATATCATAAGTCCTTTGGAGAATTTCGAAATAAACATCGTTTCTCTGTTTAAGATAATTTTTGTTAATAACCCGTATATTCCTTGGATATATTTTAAAAATATATATGCCATTTATTTTATGTCGGTATTCTTATTATATGGTAGAAAATAGGAAAACTTTATGCATTGATTAACGATTATAAAGGTGTTATCGTAATATATATCCGTAACTGAGTTTTTTAATAATGGAAGTTTGGTAATAAAGTCGAAAATAACTAAATCCTATAGTCGCTTTGCAATTAGTAATGGCTGGAATTCTCTATATAGCTTATGTCGTCGAGTTTTCGCCTTGTTACATATATAACTTTATTACCGTATTTTCGTTATTACTGATTTCATTTTAAGAAAGTAATAAGTACGTTATAATCGTTTTAAGGTTTTATAAATCGCTAAGTATCTGTATAGTTAATATTTATAACGTATGACACAAGCGAGCTGCGCGTACAAGCGAGCTGCGCGACATTTGGCACCTCGCAATAATCAATTTAAATAACTCAACCATAACACATCCAATTG